>JAUUDW010194141.1:0-14473 GCA_032361385.1 Panulirus guttatus | reverse complement strand
TCTCTCTCTCTCTCTCTCTCTCTCTCTCTCTCTCTCTCTCTCTCTCTCTCTCTCTCTCTCTCTCTCTCTCTTTCACCACCAGACCTCAGTAACGAGAGAGAGAGAGAGAGAGAACATTCAGAATTTCACGTCTGTTTAGCATAGGCTCTTCTGTCAAACCAACCTCCCTCCTCTCTTCCTCTCCTCCTCCCTCCTTCCTTCTTCTCTCCTCCCCTCCTCCTCACCCCCGACATGACGTATAGTGAGTGCGTTCGTGTGAGTGAGTGTGTGTGTATATGTTGTCGCCTCCTCCTCCCTCCCACAGGTACGTGTGCGTGGTCTCCAGCAGCGTGGGGTCGGAGAGGACCTACACCACCGTGGAAGTGTGGGCGCCCCTCACCGCCCACATCAGCCCGCAGGTGCAGACGGTGGACGTGGGCGGCGTGGCCACCTTCAACTGCTCTGCCGAGGGCTTCCCGCAGGACACCATCACCTGGCTCAAGGTAAGGCTTGTATTACACACACACCTGACTGAAGATAAGGGCTTGTGGACACACCTGTGTGAGGATGAGACCTGTACACACCTGGCTCAACGGCGTCTGAGAATGTCAGTAAGTCAGGTGTGTGTTGGGGGAGAGTCGACAGGTGCGCCACTTCAGGAGGCCATGAAGTTGGTTCGTTCGTAACAATGAGTGATTATCAGTCAGAATTCCCCTATCGCTTGTCACTGTGCTGGAAGTGTCCATTGGCCGTAGTAAATTTAGTTTATGTTCTTTCTATTCACACTCTAGAATTCGTAGCGTGAGTGAGTGTTCTCCCGATGATCGCTTTTGCCTTCTGCAGGATGGGGAGGAGCTGCAGGGAGGCGGCCGCGTGAGGGTGGTGGGCCAGCGGAGCGTGGTGGTCGAGGGCGTCCGCCGCCAGGACAGGGGGATGTACCAGTGCCTCGTCTCCAACCTCCAGGGCTCCGCCCAGGGGTCGGCCCAGCTGAAACTCGGAGGTCAGTACCGCCGACTCACGTACCGGGGTCACGGACCGGACCCAGGGCAGGCCGTGGCAGGTCCGTGCTCTCACGTCATGCTTAGTCACCCATACCCACCCAAGGGTCATGCTGCACGCTTCATTTTAGGGGTCAGCACTCGCTCATCGTACAGGGTCGTCGTGCTGTACAAGGGCCAGGTCACTCTAGGTCAGGGATAGGTCACGCTGGGTAAGTGCCAGGTCATTCTGTTGTGTAACTGGGAAACGATTGGCTCCGGCAGGTGACATTTTGGACCCGAGTGACAGGTGTGGAGTTCCCTCTTAAGGAGTCATAAGTCAAAGGAATCCACAAGAGACGTGTATTGTTCAGGTAAAGTTTATATGACCCGGAAGGATCTGGTGGCACAACCACCCTTCCTCATGTCCTAACCTCGTCAGTTTACCATGGTCTGGTACCGTAGGATACCATAGTATGTATGGTACACCTTAGGATACCAAAGTATGGTACCTTAGGATACCATACCATGATCCCTCTAACCACAGGATGCATGCAGGTCACTATATGATTCTTTTTTCTTGTAATTTTAAGGTTCTTATTACTCTCCTTCCTTTAAGACAGCTCCTACAGGATGGAAGGATTCCCAGTACCCCATTCCAGATCCTTATAGTAACCTTCTAACGATACGTAGGAGGCATGAGGATAGCATCTCTCTCCCCTTGTCTCCAGGGACGGTGATAGTAATAGTAAAAAAATGGAGTTGAAATTAGCGCCATTATCAGGAATTAACGAGAGGAAAAAGCAGTCGGTCCTGTAAGTGAAAATGTAACTTGGGTGAAGCTGGGGGAGTCGTCAGCAACAACAGGAGGCCCGCAGGCGGGTGACGTGGGTAGGACGCGAGGGAATTTGAGAAGACAGAGCGAGGGATAGGCACCCACACGGCAACGTTATGGAAGGGGAGAGGGAGAGAGAGGAGGGAGGAGGGAAGGAAGGAATCGGAAGGGAGGAGGGAAGTGCAGCACTGCCTTCCTCGGCACTGGCGAACGTCTGGGTCCTCCACCCGTCCTCGAGGGCGTGTCTTGAGTTGCCTCCCAAGGTCCCGTCCTCTTGTGTTGTGGGTGGGGCGCTCCTCTCTCTCTCCCGGCACCCTACCCGCGCCTTGCACCAACTTGGTATTCCTTTTCTAGCCTTCCCAGAGTCGGCCTGCTCTCCTGTAGCTCTGCCATACACACAGCCTTCTCATCTCCACGCGGTAGGGCCCCTGTGTCGGCAGGAGACGGTGCCCACAGAGCCCCCTAGGAGAGGGGCGTCGCGTGCCAGAAATCAGCGGCTCATGTAATGGGAAAATGTTTACGGACGGTGAGACGAGCGCTGTTATTAAGGAGGCACACACTCCCTCTCTCTCTCCCCAGAGCAGCGAGCGGCAGGGCGAGGGTAGGGGAGGAAGAGCGGACGCCTCCTGTCGCAAGGGAGACCCAGAAGATGTCGCAGGTTCGAGAGCTGTTGGCCAGACCCTGCGAACTGTCGCATTCCCGTAGCGACATTTACTGCGGAGGTCGGCTGCACTCTGGCGACTCGGAAGCCCCGTGGATGTCGTGTTGGTTCTGCAGGCATGAGCGTCGCCGGCTGGCTTGGCAGTCGGTGGGTCCCCTGGTCGTTAAGACTGCGGTCGAGTCAGCGATCATCAAGCGATTCAACCGCGCCAGCAGCTCGAGTTTCAATATAGTCATCCGGGAGCCAGCGGCTAATATAAAGTGGGCGTCTCCACAGCCTCCGTTGTCGGAGGGGCTGATTGCCAGAGGAATCACCGCCTGTCGCAGGGGAAGACCGGCGGGGCCCCATATAACGACCGTCGTATACATCCCGGGGAGTCAGTAGCTGTCATGGGGGCCGACAAAGCCCCAGGAGGATCTACGGCTGCGATAGAGGGCGTGCGGGTGTCCATCTGAGTCATGGTCAAGTTATCGCGGTTTGTCCCATGTCTGTCGCGATGGCGGGGCGGGGATTATCTTACATCCGCGGGTGACGAGAAGAGAAGGAGAGGGAGAGGAGAGGAGAGGAGGGAGGGAGTGAGAGAGGGCCATTCTCTTCGCCTCACCCTCACCATCGGGCATAAGCGATGGGAAAATTATTTCAATTCTTGGGGATGACACGCCGGTGAAGACGTGCGGTCGCCACCACGGATGCTGCCGCGCCCGTGTTCCCGGGGCTTTAAAGAGCTCTCTCTCTTGTCCACTGTCGAGACTCATAGAGGCTGAGCAGCCATTAAGGCGAACCCGTGGACGTGGGGGAAGAGAATATGGCGTCTTCCTCGACGTCCCAGTGGTGTCGGAAGGCACGGGGAACGATCACTCATTTACATACACCTCCTGTTCGTGTTGTTTGGAATGAGGATTGAAAGATTTACATTTACCAGAAGGGAGAATAGATGAATTTTTACGTGCTTGTACTCGAGTTCCTCTGAGATCAGGGAGGAGGCAGGGGTATGCTCTCTCTCCACTCCTGGCTCGACCTACTATTAGTCTCTCTAGACAGAGGGAGGTGTCACAGTCAGCGTCATTCTGCCTTGGAATCTTGCTTCTATTATGTGAGCAGCAGACACATAGGATGGAGATGGGCACTTGTGTGTGTGGGAAGGAACCCGCCTTCCCCCAGCCGCTGGGCCGCTCGTTCCCGTCACCCGCCTTCAGTAGCGTACCCATGGAAGGGGTGAGGGAGACCCGGAACTCTGGCTGTCTTGAAGGGGGTAGTTAGGACCCGTTTGAGTGGGGGGGGGGAAGGGGTGTTTACGGAGGTGTAGTTAAGCTCATGAAGGGTGAAGTTACGACATCTCACGGAGACGCCCTATGCTAAATTATATTCAGGTATGCCATTTAACATGTTAAGGATGTACGTATGTTAAATCGTCTAGTGTATGTGTGTGTGTGTGGGGGGGGGGTGGGTGTAGACACGCCCCACACACTGCTCCCTCCACGCCTGCGCCCACATTATAACTCAATTCCACAAAGTAATGGAATTTAACTCCCAATGGAGAATCGTATTTCATGGCCTGGAAGATTAGGGGCATCGGATCCCTTCCGCAGCCCCGATGCTCTCGTGTTTTGTTCTCTGCTCTCTCTCTCTCTCTCTCTCTCTCTCTCTCTCTCTCTCTCTCTCTCTCTCTCTCTCTCTCTCTCTCGCACCTCTGGTCCCATGTGGGTCTTATGTTGCGCTCCGGCATGTTGGTCGGGCGTCCCGTGTTGGTTGATTGTGTCTGGTGTGTGGCATGTTGGTTTGTCATGTGTTGAAGTCTGGCATGCGTGTTGGTGTGTCATGCTGTACCCTGTCACGTACGTTTAGTGTGTCACGTTGTGACCTGATGATGTCTATAGCCAATGTTGTCTTGAGGACCACGTAATGCGTAGAATGTTCCGCGTTTCATCTATTGATTTCGACGACATTACAAGCCCCCACGTAACAAAAGACTCTATGTTCCTTGCGTTACTTGTTCCGTACGTAACCTGGAGGGACATTTCGGTGTGTACCTAAGAGGGAGAAAGAGTAGAACCCACAGTGAATAAGTTAGTGGCTCTTGGAAAGAATTGGGCTGTTTTTTTTTATTACATATAAGGTCCGCCATCTTGAGTAGAGAGAGAGAGAGAGAGAGAGAGAGAGAGAGAGAGAGAGTGGACAACACAGCTCCTTAACCCTCCAGCCACGGGGGTTGGAATGTAAACACGAGGCGAGGTGGGTCAAGCCCGGATTCCCTTAATCTCGTAAAAATCCCGCCTCCTCCTCCTCCTCCTCCTCTTCCTCCTCGTCGTCGTAATAATCTTCCTCCACAGCTCACATTCCTTCCATCTCTTGGGGTCCTCCCAATTAAACTGGTCTATTCTCCCAGGACCCACCTGCCGCAGGGGTTAGGCACGAGGACTGTCCCCCATTTTCTCTTAAGTGCGTTTAGTTCAACGTACCTTGGATGTGAGTCTATCTGTGTGGGACGGATACCAACTGCCCCATGGCGTGCGCCAGGGCGGTTGCTTAGACCTCACGATCTCGTTTAGGCAAACGAGGCAGGCCATGGACGAGAGAAGGTGGCATAACAGGCAGTTGGTAGTAGTTGTTGTCGTTCCAGACGCGGCGCCGCAGCTGGTGGACACGAGCGGGCCGCAGGTGGTGTCACCAGGGGCCCGGGTCAGCCTGACGTGCGTGGTGCAGGGGTCGCCTCCCCCTTCCCTCTCGTGGACGATGCGCGGCCTGCCAGCCATCACCGCCGACCCGAGGATCAAGGTCGACCAGAAGGTAAGACAAAGGGGGCGAGCTCGAGGCGGGGGAGTGAGTGGCGCGCGAGTGTGGGGAGGTCAGTGGGCATGGGGGGAGGGGGTGCATGAAGCACGGCAGAGCACGACGCTACGACCTGATACTTCGTCTGACCCGTGAGGCACAGGTGCTGCCAGGTCACGACACTCGGTACCCAGTGGTCGTACTCTCGTGCTCGATGTGAGACGACATGTAAGACTCGGGGCTTCAGGACGTGTCACCGCCAGACGTACATGATCCTATATGTATGGAAGAGACCCTAGGACATATGACCACGCGTGTATAAACTCATATATGACCCGAGACTCGCTCACGTACGTAGGACTGCGAGACTGGATGGGTAGGAATAAGTCGCTCCTCCTGCGACAGAGAGGCGAAATCAACGAGTCTCGAGTCTGGTGAGGTGGCTGACTGACTGACTTTTTCCCCCCCTCCTGTGTGTGCGCGCGTGCGCGCTTGGCAGGTGTCCGGGGACCAGGTGGTGAGCCAGCTGAACATCACCAGCGTGAGGGTGGAGGACGGCGGCCAGTGGACCTGCCTGGCGGAGAACCGTGCCGGCAAGGTGGAGCACACGGGGAGGCTCAACGTCCGGGGACCGCCGACCATCCGGCAGATGAGGCCCATCAGCGTGGTGGCCGGGAGGACCGCCACCTTCAACTGCGTGGTCGCTGGCTTCCCCATCGACTCCATCTACTGGGAGAAGAGTGGTAGGTCGTCGGGCCATGTCCTCCCCACCTGCATGTTTACGACTCTGTCATCTGTAACCTGCTTTCCCAGCCACGTCTGTACTGTGATGGCCAGACTATTTCAGGCACGATTCTATTCATTGCACCTGGTCGAGCGAGTCACTGCGACACCTGAATTACTGTCGTATATACACTGTCCAGTACTGGTAGATATATCCAGGCTTTGGCGCGGCGTAGACTAACCTCGTCCTCTCTTCCTTGCGTCATCTGCCACGGCGGTGGGGGGTGTCCGCGGCTCCAGGCGTGGTGCTGCCCGTGTCGGAGCGGCAGGAGGTGTTGGCGAACGGGACCCTGGTGGTGCGGCAGGTGTCGCGAGAGGCGGACGGAGGCCAGTACACCTGCCTGGCTACTGCCGGAGACAACACCGCCCGGGCCAACCTGCAGGTTAACGTTATGGGTAAGTACAGACACCAAGGAGGAAGTAGTGGGTCGTAGATACACTAGGGGGGGAGGGGACAGTAGTTACGTTCAAGGGGAAAGCGAGAAGACAATACGTACATAAATGAATAACTTGTACACGTAGTGATTTGCATAACTTGATCGTGCGTACACAGCGTAGTTTGCACAGAAGAAGTGTTTACAAGTACGTGTGTGTGCAGGAGTGTATCCACCGCTGTGTGCTGACGCTGCCTCCCTCCCCTCGCCCCACAGTGCCGCCCCTCATCGACAAGAGGATGATCTCGATGGGTTCAAGCTTCCCGGCTAAGTCCCGCGCCAGAATCATGTGTGTGGTGGACCGGGGCGACCTTCCCCTCTCCTTCGCCTGGACACACGACGGACGGCCGATCTCCCCGGGCCCCACCATCTCCGTCAGGTAGGTCCTGCTCTGCTTGACTGTCTCCAGGACTCAATGCCTTCGTCAGGTAGTTCCTGTCTTGCCTCGTTGTCTTCAGGACTCACTGCCTTCGTCAGGAAGGTCCTTCCCTGCCTGACTGTCTTCAGGACCCATTGCCTCCGTCAGGTAGGTCCTCCCTTGACCTCATAATCTCCAGGACCCCCCATCTCCGTCAGGTAGGTCCTGCCCTCCACCCATACAGTCTGTGGTGTCCCGGAGTACACCATCTGTGCCAGATGCGTCATAAAAGGACATGCATAAAAATCATATGTTGTTTTCAGTCCCGTATAAAAACAGGAAAATATTTGCAGTGCGATTGTGTGGTGACGCGGGGCTGTTTACGGAAGTTCTCTGTTAGACACCAAAAAAAGTTTTCCAAAATAAGGAGATAAAGCAGGGGTGCCATAGATAGATAGATAGATAGATATATGTATTATGTGTATTTACACAAGTCAGTGAGTGTAGCTAATGACTATAGATGAGTCAGTGAGTTGGTGAGTGTAGTCAGTGAGTCAATGAGCCTTCGTGATGCAGGTCCCTGGATGAGTTCACGAGCGTGCTGCTCTTCACGTCGCTACAGGAGGAGGACGCCGGGCAGTACACCTGCACAGCCACCAACGCCGTGGCCTCGGACGCCCAGACCGTCCACCTCGTCGTCAAAGGTGGGTCTCCACCTCCCCTCCACCCGGCTCCCAAACTCATACTCCACCTCCCTCACGCCTCCTGTTACTATTTTTCTAAAGTAGGAACGAAAGAGACCATCACAAACATAATTAGTGCCGACAGTAGTCAGCGTACGTCTCTGAGTAGATGGATAGATGATTAGTTATCATCTAATTAGCTCAAATGGAGAATTAGTCATGTAATTAGCATAGATTAGCGTCTTGATAACACACGTGCACACTGTGACGAAGTGGTTCTTCGTCTCTCTCTCCCTCACAGTCGCCCCGTCGTGGAAGGTGGAGCCGGAGGACATGTGGGTGGTGGTGGGGGCGGACCTGGTGCTGCCCTGCAGCGCCCACGGCTCCCCGACGCCCTCCATCACCTGGCGCAGGGCCGAGGGTGCCGTCCCCAGGCACTACCGCCCCGTGAGCTCCCTCGGGGACAACGTCAGGTAGGAGGCCGCTCCCTTTCCTTATCCTGCCAGGGATTGTCCTTGTCTCCCTCTCCTCCCTTCCCACGAAACCCTCTTCCACAAAGTGTCACCTGTATTTATAGCACGTGTAAGTGACGACCCGGGACGTAACTTCTTCCCCCTTCCTCTTGGCTTAGGCTGGAGCGGAACAACAGCCTGACGGTGCAGGCCATCAGGAGGGACCAGGGGGGCGAGTTCCTCTGCAGCGCCTCCAACGGGGTCGGCTCTGACCTCTCCAAGTCCGTGAGCGTCACCGTGAAAGGTAAACGCACCCAAGTCAAGTCTTTCTCACTGTCTGTGTGTGTGTGTGGATGAAATTATCTTTCGTCTTCTCTCCCCAGTGGTTGGGTGCCAGTCTGTCTCTCTCACTGTCTGTGGATGAAGCAGAGATATCTCTTCTCTCAGTCACCAGTGCTTGCCAGTCTCCTCTCTCTCTCTCTCTCTCTCCTCTCTCTTTTTCACTGCTTGGGTATGAAGCAAGCACGTCTCTCGTCAGTGTTCGCCAGTCTTTCACTGCATGTGGAATAAACACAACCTCTGTTTTACAGCATCCGTGTTCAGCTTTGAGGTCTGTTGTACTGACACGGTCTGCACTGCCAAGAACCAAGCCAGCAGAGACCAAGTGTATCATCTGGCATTAAGTTAACGCTGTGAGCCGTCCATTATGTAGCAGACATTTAATTACACTTTGTTAATGAGGAAATTAGGCAACTGGTCTGCTTTAACAGAATCTGGTTTCCGTGTACACTGTCAACGTGAGCAACAGCACCGATTTCTTTTTCTACTCATCCCTCAGTAAGTCTTGAGGTTCACCACGACCCTGGATTGCAACTGAGACTCCTGGACCACGAGGGTCTCTCCTCTGGAGCACAGACCCCCCCACCCACGGTCGTCGGAGGGTGGGTGGGTGGCGGGCTCGTGTTGGGCAGGAGGTCCCTCGTGTAATGAAATCTTGATCCTGGGGGATCGAGGCGGAAAATACCCGACCCTTGAATAAGGAAGGAGTTCAGGAGGTGGTCAGGTAGACACTGCCGGCCCTTGGGGCTGTTCCCAGCATCCTTGCCTAATTCAGGACTCAGGAACTTTCCACCTGACCCTAAGATCAAATCTGCAGGACGCTAGGGACCTCTTCACAGCCACAGGTCCCCGCTGCCAAGAGGGGGGCGTGAGGGGACGCTCTCTATGTCCTAGCGAAACTGGGGCTTTGTGGGGTGCTGATACGCACGGGGGTGATGGGTACTGTAGGGTCGGCAGTGGGAAAGGATGATTCCGAGATGGGAACAGTGGGAGGAGAAGGAGCAGAAGGAGGAGGTCGATTCGGGAACTACGGTCAGAGAGAGAGAGAGAGAAGGTCGAATGTAGGAGACGAAGACTTGTGTAGTGGAGTGCCCCTTCCTTTCCTCATGACGTTAATAGAGACGTATTTAAAGGTACTGGAGAGAGAGGAGAAAGTATGGCCAGCATTCGAACCGCTCATGGAAGTCTTCTGTAGAAACTGCTACGTTATAGTGCAGTTTCTGGTGCTTACTCATCCCATGTCCGCTGTTGCTATCGCCTGCTAAACCCAGTGTTTTCCCCCCAGTGCCCCCGCAGTTCACGGAGGCGGAGGAGAACGTGACGGTGACGGCGGGCATGCGCGCGCAGCTGGTGTGCGAGGCGCTGGGCGACCTGCCCATCACCACCATCTGGTCGTCCGGCAACCCTCCGAAAAGGGTAGGTCCCTTCATTTGCCAGGTGTCCCCTCCTGTAGAAGTAGGTCATATCTTGCCTTCCACGTAGCCCTCCTGTAGAAGCAGGTCATCTTCTGCCTTCCACGTAGCCCTCCTGTAGGCTTAGGTCACCTTTTGCCTTCCACGTAGCCCTCTTGTAGGAGTAGGTCACCTCCTGCTTTCCACGTAGCCCTCCTGTAGGAGTAGGTCACCTCCTGCCTGCCACGTAGCCCTCCTGTAGGAGTAGGTCACCTCCTGTCGTGGTAAGTCATCTACCACAGAAGGTCATCTCTTTAGAATACATCGCCTCCCGCCACAGTAGGTCATCTCCTGCATGAATAGGTCACCCATCTGTCAGGCAGGTCATCTCGGGTCACGGTAGGCCATCCCGTGTCTGGGTAACTCGCCCCTTGCTGCGATAGGTCGCCTCTTCTTAGGTTAGGTCATCAACAAGGGTTTATGTAAGACACAAGAATTTGTATGAAGCATAGAAACCAGAGTGTAATGCTTCAGAATGAGATGTTTATATCATTACAGTACAATTTATATGGTATCATTTGTATTATGACTTCATACTCAGTTAGAATTATATTATTTACATCAGGATTTGTGTGATCTGCCCTACGATTTTTTTTACTAGTTTTACCGTAATTTGTATCATTTGAATTTGGATTAGTGTGATTTACTCTAGCATACATGTAACAGGATTTGTCTTAAGTCTGTGGATTTATATATGAGGGGAGTGGGTCGCCAATGGCCGTGCCAGGAGCCCCTCATTATGAGAGCACTGACTCATGATATCCTCATCATTTTCCCTCTGCCTGACAGTCATCATTAGCGTCTGGACTCTTCCAGTTACCGAAGGACGGGGGTGCTGGAGGCATGAGCATCAAGGAGACGATACTCAACGGGTCCTCGTCCTCCTCGTCCTCGTCGACGTCCTCCTCCTCCTCGTCGTCCTCGTCCTCCTCCTCGTCTTCCTCCTCGAACGAGTCCTCGCGCTCCGGGGGCGGCGAGGAGGGTCTCCGCTCGGTGCTCAGCGTCAGCACCAAGACCCGCCGAGACTCCAAGGCCTTCCACTGCCTCGCCTCCAACGTCTACGGCAACGACACCAAGAAGATCAACCTCATCGTCCAAGGTGAGTCGCGTATACGGCGCCCCCACCACACTGTGGCTGGCAGAGTTCTTGCCTGTAGTAGCTGCTACAGGCATCCCTTTTCTGAGACAGAGGGACGTCAGGAGCTCGGTAGGGAATAAGGCATAACGTTAATGGGATACTTCCCGTTCTCCTCCTCCCCCCTGCAGAGGTTCCTGGGAGGCCAGGGGCGCCTCGGGTCGTGGAGAGCGGCTCCCGCACCGTCAACATCACCTGGACCGCCCCTGCGCACGACGGCAACTCCCCCATCTCCATCTACAGGATCCTCATAATCAACAGCACAGGTGGGTGGCCAACGACACACCTTCCCTTGCACTCCCTACCACTGGCAAAAAAATGATCCCACGTCTTCCCGACCTCACATAGCCTCCCACTGTTGAAATGTAGACCCTTACAGCCACCTTGCGTCTCAGCAGTGGTTCTAAAGCCTGCCTTCCTTCGTGTAAAGCAAAAACGTGACTTGCATGTCGAGTATTTTTTGTGGAGAGGACACAGACACTGCCATCTTGAGGTAGAATGAAGCTTACTGAGACTTACCCAGAAGGGTCTGACCTTTAGAAAGGTCACCACGTACACGGACAGTCGCACGACAGAACGGACAGGTGCAGAGGTCAGTCCGTACGTACCTCCACAAAGACACTATCAAGAAATTGAAATATTTGTGTTTATTGCTCCTCCGTCCACGTCTCTCTAGTTAAAAGCCTTTTACTGACAATTCATTTGAGACATTCTCCCTTTAATTACAACTCCTGCGACTCTCTCTCAGTAATGACATTGTAACTGAATCTCTCGTTCACTTGAGTAAGGACGGATTAGCGTTCTCCTGTAGCAGGAATATTCCTCGGAGTAATACCAGCATCGTGTTTCCCTTCCCCTCGGCAGACTCCTGGATGAACGTCGGGAGGATTCGCTCCACGGAGGTGGCCTCCCTCGTGGCCCACATCTCCGGCCTGGCCCCCGCCCACGCCTACCTGGTGAGGGTGGTGGGCGTGAACGCCGTGGGCACCTCGCAGCCCAGCCCCGAGGTCCGGATCGCCACCGCCCACGAGCCGCCCACGATGCCGCCCACCAACGTCCGAGTCATACCCATCTCCTCCACCAGCCTGAGGGTCACTTGGCAGGTGCGTCATGTCATCTCGAGGCCAACATCTGTGTCGTATATAATCTTTCAACGGTATTTTGTACACTGGCATTTTTATAGGCGTTTTTTTTTCTCCTTCATTTTTCTCGTTAGTCACATTATTACCGGGTCGCGTTGCTTCAATATAAACGAGATGTGACGAGCACTTGTATCCCTCGTGACCAACGCGGGAAAAAGGTTGAATATATGTATTGCAGTATTTGCTTCGGGCTCGGCTCTCTCTCCGGGGTCTCCAACATCTTTAGAGAAGGTTTGAAGATCATCTATTCCCGTGTGCATAACGTTGACTCAGGATTTGCTTATACTGCAAGGGTCTTACAGTAAGTCTTCGGGTTGTGTACACACCAGAGAGAAGGGTAGATTAACAGCAGTAGTGATGAGTGTGGTGTGTCGTTCGCTCACGCCGGAGGAGGAGATCTAGTGTTTGTAAGGTGTTTTGAGGTCCTCGTCGGAGCCCTTATCACACACACACTCCACGGGAGGGGGTCTTCCCTCAGCAGTCCCTGGGCATTGCTAATCACCACAGTCGCTCGTCGCGTCGTCTCCCTCCTACAGGAGTGAGTGACCTGCTTAAATTTATCCTCCTCCTTCTTCTTCGACAGCCCCCGGAGACCGTCCTCTCGCACCGGCCGGGACTGGGTTACTACGTGGGATACAAGGTGGCCAACTCCTCCGAGCCCTTCCGCTACCAGAACCTGGAGTCCTCGGCCGCCGGACTCCACCGGCCGGAGGCCACGCTCAAGGGCCTGCACAAGTTCGCCAGCTACGAGATCACGGTCCAGGGCTTCAACTCGGCGGGCGCCGGACCCACGTCTCCTCCCGTCACTGCGGCCACTCAGGAGGATGGTTCGTATACACACTTGTGTTTGGGGTCTGAGGGGCGTGGAGTATAAGGGGGGAACAAAATGTAGTCGTCTGTATTGTCAGACGCGGTATAGAATTGGCTATGGCCCGCCATAGTCGAGGAAACACATCAGACATAGTGGAACACTCTCGTAGATTGTGGGCTAGCCAACTGAAGACAGTGGTTGGTCAGAACCACAGTCATTTCCAAGGGTCTCTCAGACGTAATTATGTTACATGTCCACCACTGCACGAGATTCGGATTTGATAAGAGGTGTTCAGTAATCTGCAGCCCCTCTTCGTAGAGTTGTGCCTATATTATGGTCGTGAGAGCCACAACGTGATCATAGTGACTACGTGGAGTCGCTGGGTACATTATGGCCCCCCAGTTTATATACCATAGTATGAACAGTTCAGGGAAGTATGAGAGAGACCATCAAGTCTTCATTTATTAGCAGGTGAACGTGGGGAATTAGATGTGTCAGGTCAGGTCAAGTCTGATACTTTTTATCTTCAATTTCATACAGGTCACGTACATTTGGGTAGATATTTAGATGCAAACCATTTACGTAATGGTACATAAATTAAACCCTTTAGGAGTAACAGGTCACGCAGTATTCTGAAATAACATTCACAGAATACAATTGTAGTAAGATTATCATCTGTCATTTTGACATGAAAAATATGTGACAGCTTCTCATGTCAAGCCGCCCCAGGAGATGTCCGGCTTGATCTCCCTCGACTGCACTTGGAAAATAAACATGAGTGCGTAAATTTTTTTGTGCGTACACTGATTTCAAAGCAATACTGACTTTATTCGCGGAAAGGAAATGATTCAGTTGTCATACCCTTCGCGATTTTATTGCATCGGTACATCTCACAAAGGGAGGGACAGTAACCGAATCATATTGTGTCTGGTAACTGGCTGCATTAATTCGGTTGTTTGTCGAATGTTAAACAAAGGACTGAGATGCTTTGTCCTTCGGGTATGCTTAGGTTAACGCACTTTTCGAGTGCGTGAAATATCACTTGTTACTGACGCGCGAAAAATCCGGTATATATTTTGCGTTACCATCAAGTCATGGAGATGACAGCTTTCCCCACTTGATTTCCACTGGAAGAGTTTCAGAGAGTCGTACCCAGTGGGAGAATTATTGGAAAGTGTTTATTTTTTCATCAGTGGTACCGACACTTTTTAGGCAGAACTGACGAGGAAATTGAACCAGTGTGTGTGTGTGTGTGTGTGTGTACGTGTGTATTTCCTTCTGCAGTGCCCTAAGTATTGAGTTCATAAATTGGTTGAACATGGTGGTTCAGCAAACTCGAGCACATAGCGCCAACGCCCCCTGGGCATGTCAGGCCAAACTCAACAACACAGGCCGGTCGGGAAACACAACACAACATCCAAAATACAAAAACATCGCTCATCACCTCCATGGCAGTACCTGGGAAACACACCTAGGGAGCCCGAGCCCACCCACCCCTCCTCCATGGTATATGAACATCGACACTCACTTCTTAAATGTATATAAATCAACGCAACGGCGACGACAAACGAGTATTTCAGCTTAATTGTGCATTTCAGGGAAGAATGGCTCATCCTCTTTTACCTGATTACAGTATTCCTAGTTTTGTAACTCTAGTTCTCATA
>JAUUDW010194030.1:0-14473 GCA_032361385.1 Panulirus guttatus | reverse complement strand
TGCCAAGCACCGTGTTAGCTACTCGATTTGTCCATATATAAGTCTTTGTGGGATGTGAAGACCAAGTGAGCCAGAATGGCGAGAAACACAGTCGAGTCTGAGAGGTGCGGTGGCTCAGGTCTGCTATATTATGTGGATACCCTGGCTATGCTACCTGTTGCAGCTTGGTGGAGGAGCCACCTGCTGTTGATGATAACGTAGCCACGTCCAGGGTCGTGGTGACACAGCACCTGCTGGGCAGGAGCCACCACCTGAAGCAAGTGCCTGTGTGAGTGAGACCAGCCTCTCTCTGCTGCTGCAAGATGTCATGACAATTTTCATCCTTCTATTTGTTGTCATTACATCTAGACGTTACCAGCTGTCTCGCTCTCTTTCCACACGAGACGAAAAAAGGAATCTTTATTCAGTTTTTATTCTCGCGAGACACTTAATTCTTAGAATAACTAAGATTAAAGTGAGGAACAAGTTTGGCTGCTGGTGGTGTCGATGTCCACAGGAGGAGCACTTGTAAAGTGTGTGTTTACTTAAGAGCTAAAAGCAGGGTTTCCTTATCTTGATAGCTCGGGCACTGCCTCGTGAGTATCTCATGACTTGTGTGGACCAGCTGGGGAGTGTTCTAATGACCTCTGTGGTACAGCTGGAGGGCACTCATGGCTTCTATGGCACAGCTGGGGGCTCTCATGTGTGGTACAGATGGGAGATTATCGTGGCTTGTATGGCACAACTGTGGGGCTTTCTCGGTCAGTGTGGTACAGCTGGGGGACTCGCATGCCCCGTGTGGTATATCTGGCTACTCTCATGACCTATGTGGTACAGCTGGGGACTCTCGTGACTTATGTGGTACAGGTGGGGACTCACTCTCATGACCTTTGTAAGACCTATGTGGTACAGCTGGGGACTCTCATGACTTATGTGGTACAGGTGGGGACTCGCTCTCATGACCTTTGTAATACAGCTGAGGACTCTCATGATCTGTCTTCTACAGCTGGGGGATCCTCATGACCTGTGTGGCACAGCTTGGGGACTCGCATGACCTGTGAAGAGCAGCTGGGTACTCTCATGACCTGTCTATGTGCAGCTAGGGGACTCATGTTCTGTGGGGTACAGCTGGGGCGGGGGGGGGACTCCCATGACCTGTGTGATACAGCTGAATGACCCTCATGACCTGTGTGATACAGCCGGAGCTCACTGGCACGATTTGTCCTTCGTATATCTGACCTGTGGCTTCCTCCAAGATGTGACCTGTAATGAGGTCAGGTCAGACCTGGTGCGGCTTCCTCCAGGATGTTACCTGTGATGGGGTCAGGTCAGACCTGGTGTTGCTCCCTCTAGGATGTGACCTTTGATGGTGTCAGGTCAGACCTGGTGTGGTTCCGTCTTGGGTGTGACCTGTAGTGGAAACAGGTTAGGTCAGACCTGGTGTGGATCCTTCCAAGATGTGACCTGTGACAGGTCAGGTCAGACCTGGTGCTGATCCCTCTGCTTCACATCCCTACAGTATACGCAAATGAGGCTCAGGTCGTGACATCCCTACATACGAAGTCTTTCGGGCCCCAGGCTGATGTCAGGGGAACAGTGAACCAGTCTGGACACAGACACGCACCTACACACGTGAAGCGTTTTAACGTGATCACGTGCTGGACGTGTAGTGTTTATAACGTGATCACGTGCTGCACGTGTAGTGTTTATAACGTGATCACGTGTTGCACGTGTAGTGTTTATAACGTAATCACGTGCTGCACGTCTAGTGTTTATAACGTAGCTGTTGCATGTATGATGTTTACAGTATGACAGCGTGAAGTGTTGTGGCATAGTCCCCGCCCTTAGCATAGTGGTGCTTTGGCCCTGTTCTTGACACAGTAGAGCTGTGGCCTCGCCTTTGATACAGTCGTGCTTTCCCACCCTTGACACAGCGGTGCTGTGGCACTGTCCTTGATACAGCGGTGCTATGACCCACGCCCTTCACAGCAGAGCTGTGTTTCCTCCATTCAACAGCAGTGCTGTGTTCCCGCCCTTGACACAGCAGTGTTGTGCCACCGCACACAGCATAGCACAATATGGCGCGACTTCCGTTCGGGCAACATAATGTGTAGGCAACACCCAGTTTCCTCTATGTTGCAAGTTTGATATTTTCTGTTCTTTTTCATTGACCTTAGGAACAGGTCATGGCACAGGTCCTCTGGTATAAAAAGGTCGTGACAAAGGTCCTCTAGTGTGAACAGGTCATGGCACAGGTCCTCTAGTGTGAACAAGTCATGGCACAGGTCCTCTAGTTTGAATAGGTCAAGGCACAGGTCCTGTAGTATAAACAGGTTATGGCACAGGTCCTCTAGTATGAATAGGTCACAGCACAGATCCTCTAGTATGAACAGGTCATGGCACAGGTCCTATAGTGTGAATAGGTCATGACACAAGTCCTCTAGTATGAACAGGTCAAGGCACAGGTCCTCTAGTATAAACAGGTCATGGCACATGTCCTCTAGTATGAATAGGTCATGGCACAGGTCCTCTAGTATGAACAGGTCATGGCGGAGATCCTCTAATATATACAGATTATGGCACAGGTCGTCTAGTATGAACAGGTCATGGCACAGGTCCTCTAGTTTGAGCAGGTCATGGCACAGGTCCTCTAGTTTGAACATGTCATGGTACAGGTCCTCTAGTTTGAACAGGTCATGGCACTGGTCCTCTAGTTTGAACAGGTCTTGGCACAGGTCCTTTAGTTTGAACAGGTAATGGCACAGGTTCTCTGGTTTGAACAGGTCATGGCACAGGTCCTCTGGTATGAACAGTCATGGCACAGGTCCTGTAGTGTGAATACGTAATGGCGTAAGTCTTCTAGTATGAACAGGTCATAGCACAGGGCTTCTAGTATGAACACCTCGTGCACAGGTCCTCTAGTATGAACAGGTAATGGCGCAGGTCCTCTAGTACTAGAATAAACAGGTCATGGCACAGGTCCTGTAGTGTGAATAGATCATGGCACAGGTCTTCTATTATGAACAGGTCATGGCGCAAGTCTTCTAGTATGAACGGGTCATGACACAGGTCGTCCTCTAGTGTGAAAAGGTCATGAGACATCATCTAGTATGAGCAGGTCGTGGTACAAGTAAAGCAACATCAGGCAGAAAGTCCCTAATCACTTGGGCACAACAGTACGACCCCTTGAGCACACGACGATACGACCCTTGAGCAAGACGTACCGTCGACTCTTGAGCACGACCGCACGACCCTTGGGGATGAGGACGACCCGGCACAGCATCCTACCCCAAGGGTCGTAGTGCAAAGAGAGGTGGGCACCCCGGGCGCGAGTGCAGCAGCAGCGGCGGCAGGAGGAGGGAGGCTGGGCAGGTCCCCCGGGCTTGGTGGGCTCCCCTCCTAGCCCAGTGGACGTCCGGGCTTCCATTAGACGCATCCTCCGCCCAGCCACTTCCCAAAACACTGCGTACTTGTTTTTTTTAAACCGGGGTCTGCTGCGCCTTCTGCTGCGTGGGGCGCCTTGCTGCTGCTGCTGCTCCTGCTGGTGAAATAAGTCTGCTGCTCGCACCTGCCGCCACCGCTGGTGCTTCTGTTACCCTATGCTGATGCGTGCTTCAGGCCACTTCCCACTGAGGTCAACCTCCCCATTTTGGACCCAGGTGAGACTATCGATGTGGCGTAGGTGACAGCTTCATATTGGCCTATTCCCCCAGCCGTCCGCGGCGCCCGTGGAGATAAGACGAGTGCTGATGGCGTGATTGATTCATGGAGCTGTTGCACCCACCCGTGGCGGAACTCTTTCTTCCACGGTCTCCGTTAGTCCCTGACACTCTCTGTCTCTTCGCCTCCTGGAGGATGGGGTCCAAGGGGTGTTGTATTGCACACCTGAATCGGAAGAAGAAATAAGACAGTTGTGGATACCAGGTGTGGAATCCAAATGTCTTGACATGTGCCTTCCCCATGGGTTCGCCATTCACCCTGTGGCTTCGTGGCTTCCCCCAGTTTGCTTGACGATGGTTCTTGGAGTACCGGTTGCCTGATGAAGATGCCTGACACAGTGAAGGTTGTGGATGTCATGGGAGATCAAAGTGTTTATAGGGAATATATGTATACAGAAAGAGAGACAGGCAGAGTGAGTTATGGCCAAACGATTTTCAAAGAAATACATTTTTTTTTTAACTGGTAGCAAAATTTTGGAAACATTAAGATAAATCCATTTTCTAACAGGATTTTAGATAGGCGTTAGTAATGTCTTTCCTCCTGTATGGGAACCATTTGTTACATACGCCAGGGTTGAGGGTCCCCGGGTTGTAAACGTGTTGTGATTACCAGCCCGACGGGTATACCTGCGGCAGGCACCGGGCTCGGTTGCGGTGATGGTGGGGGCGGCTCTGTATCTACGTATCCAGGGAAATCATTGAGACACAGAACTGTGTTGTTTTCTCTCCTGATGGAGAAGAGGTTAAGGAGGCGTCGAGATAGAAGGGATCACACACCTTGCTCCTCTTCTGCCGAAGGTGGAGGATGGGAGACTTGTATACAGTCGCGATTTTAAAACCACAGATTTTTTAAATTCGTCCTTGAACTATGTACGAATGACTTTGACAGTATCCAACTGTACTGTAAGATTTAAAGTTTTTTATATCCTTTGTCTTGACGTAAGAGTATTGGAACACATGAGCGGATCTTCTCAACTCCTGCACATAAAACGGGAAAATCAGAAAGTCTCTTTAAGACCCGGATAGACTTGTTTAGGTTTCTCTGGACCCACCAGGACCAGGTTCTGGGTCCGCTGTTTTGTGAATTCGTTTTGTCAGCGAGCTTGACATTCGCTGCTGATTTACAGCAGTGGTATCAGTCTGTTGTCTTGGACAGTGGGCTTGACACTCGTCGCTGACGTACTCTCATGGTGCCACTTTGTTGCCCTGGTAAGTGGGCCTGGCACTCACTGCTAACGTCCACATACAGTGTCAGGTTTGAGCCCCATTACTGGAGCCATTAGACCACCATACTTTCACAGAGGCTGATGGGGAAGCTTATTGGGAGGCTGATGGTGACATAGGACGGCTGATGACGAAATAGAGAGGCGGATGAAGGCATAGGGAAAATAATGGCGACGTAGGGAAGATGATGATGTCGTAGAGAAGCTGATAACGATATAGAGATTGAGAGCGAACCTGACGTCTGAGCTGTCAGCGAGGTTGATGATGAGGCTGACGGGCAGGTGGATGCTCAAAGCTAGGCTGATGAAGATGAGACAGGCCAGGGAGGCGACTTTGACAGCCACTGTCTGGCTAGGTTTGGTTGGGTGGCGTTCAGCCCCATCACCACTCACCAGTGAAGAAATGGGCTCCTCCCTCATAAGCCACCCATTATGGGCCCCTGAATGAAGCAGAATAACTCTGTTGACTATTTTCACTTGATATTTACTTCAGTTATCTTTTCAAAAGGCGTTTATTCGGGGTTATCCCTTTGTGAGAACGGGACGGTTGGGCGTCCCTAAGGCCCAGGTGAAATGGCACGGCCCCATAACAGTGCTCAGTCCAGGACTGAAGGTCAAACACGACACACTTCACACTGCTGACGTAACTTGATAGAGAAGAACTGGTAATAATTGTGGTAATCGTTACTGATAAGGTTCCCATGAGTGGTAATCATACAATACTCGAGAAGTGACTGGTGTTTGGGAAAAGTTTTGTGTGTGTTTGTAATTGTGTTGCCGACTGTGTTGCGACTACAGGTGTATCCTCCCAGTTGACCTTCCCTGCTGACCTTTTACTTGCCAAGGGGATCTCGTAGGACGAGGCTCTGCCCATGAGGTCACACTTGGCGGGGTTCCACCCTGGGTGTGGGTGCGGCCAAGTTGCTCCCGAACCAGTCTGTGTGGGAACCAATGCCGGGGCTGGCGTCTTTTGTCTCTGTTTATGTGGCGTTTGCCTGTTTACTCTTCGATGTCTGGCGAGGTGCGGTGGCCCAGGGAATGGTTGGGTTCACCACTGGTGAGGTGTGGCCCAGGGGAGGATTGGGTTCACCACTGGTGAGGTGTGGCCCAGGGTAGGATTGGGTCCACCGCTGGTGAGGTGTGGCCCAGGGGAAGATTGGGTTCACTACTGGTGAGGTGTGGCCCAGGGTAGGATTGGGTCCACTGCTGGTGAGGTGTGGCCCAGGGGAGGATTGGGTCCACCACTGGTGAGGTGTGGCCAAGGGAGGATTGGGTCCACCACTGGTGAGGTGTGGCTCAGGGAAGGATTGGGTCCACCACTGGTGAGGTGTGGCTCAGGGAAGGATTGGGTCCACCACTGGTGAGGTGTGGCTCCTGGGACAGGAGGGAAAGGTCCACCCAAGACAGTCTGTCGCCTTATCAGTTGGGCTTATCTGTTTCCCCGGGTTCACGTCTGATTCCTGGGTTAGTCCTGATAAGACCAGTGACTGCTTGGCGATAAGGAAAGGGGTCGAGTTTCTGCTAGAGTGGGTGGTGGTGGAGGCGGAGTGGTGGTGACTGTGGTGTTGGGGATGGTGTGGTGGTGGAGGAGGAGTGGTGGCGTTAGTGGCGGTGCGGTGCAGCCTTTGGTGGGGATGGTGCATTTTTGATGGTGATTTGAGTTGATGGTGATCATGACATGCCAGCATATGCCATTGTGCTCTGGGTGTCATGACATACCAGCATATGCCATTGTGCTCGGGATGTCATGACATGCCAGCATATGCCACCGGCTCCGGCTTCATGACATGCCAGCATGTTATTATCTTATTTTCGTCTCAAAACCTCCAATTCTGCTTATGACACCTTCATTGGCCCCATACCACGGTAAACTGGCCTCAGTCTGAGTATATAGCCAAGATAGACTGGCCTCAGTCTGAGTATACAGCCATTGTAGACTGGCCACAGTCTGAGCATACAGCCAAGATAGCCTGGCGTCAGTCTGGGTATACAGCCATTGTAGACTAGCCTCAGTCTGGGTATACAGCCATTGTAGACTGGCCTCAGTCTGGGTATACAGCCATTGTAGACTGGCCTCAGTCTGGGTATACAGTCATTGTAGACTGGCCTCAGTCTGGGTATACAGCCATCGTAGACTGGCCACAGTTTTAGTATACAGCCAGGGTAGACTAGCCACAGTCTGGTATACACCCTGAGCCAGCTGCCGGTGGCCCGTTCGTCGCTGGTCAACTCAGCTCATGTTACTGTCAGCTGTGTTGTCAGCGAACGTGCGGCAGAAGCAACCACAGTTTATCTTTAAGCTTTTCTCCGCTCGTTGCCTCGTTCCTACCTGCCATGTCAACAGTCAGATTGTAGGTGCTTGTGCTTGCTTGTTGTTCGTGTCAGCACTCGGAGGGGGGAGGAGGGAGCTGCGTGCCTGCCTGGCCATGACGGGGTGCCTTCTGGTCCTAGCCTGGCCCGTGGGACTTGCTTGACACCAACACCACGCACCCACACCCGCCATGCAAGCTCACTACCCAAACCCACCACTCACACACCTGGCCTCACTCCTCACACCTCCAGTACCCACACATGGGGGCCCCTATCATGCCCAGGGTCAGCAGCTTCAGTCTACACCTCGTCACTACCCCTTCAGGAAAGTCACGGGGACTTCTCTCACCTCTTGCACTTAACGCAGTCATGTCCTTCACCTTCCTATGCTTTAGGTCCCTGGCTGATCACCCATGAACTTGGACCTCATCCGAGACTCGCCTGCCATCCTAAGGAAGCTATAGAAAGTCCAGGACGAGTCCTTAGTCTCCCCACTTAACGCAGCAGTGCCGATGTGAGGCATGACCTACATCGCACCTTCGTATCAGACAGGGTACTCCTGCTGGTCCCCGTCGTGGGAATTGAGTGTCCTCAGCAATCGTCCTTGGGTGCCACCTTCCCCACCACCCAGCCAACATTACTGGCCGATCCTGTGAGGATGGATGAACCACCGTCAACCCACCCTACACTTAACCCAAATCCCAGGCCCTATCCACTTCTGAACGCCATATTTCCCCAAGAACCATAGACGCTGTCGTGAACAGTTATATCTGAGGCTGTCTCAGCCGACTTGCCACGGCTTCCTGCAGGAGGGGAGATGGGGACTGTGTTCTCTTCTACGAGAGAGTCCCATCCATTCTGTGGCTTGCTGACTAGGTCACTCACATTCAGAGTGAACTAGTTGACACACTGCCACCCCCTACAATACCTTACTGACAGTTCTCTCAACAGCCCTGTCATCTCTGGCTCTCAGATCCCTTAACCAGTCTCAGACCTGAATATACCAGTTGCGAGAGTGCACGAAGAGTAAATATGCCAGTGAGGTGAGAGTTTAGAGTGCGTGCGAGTGAGTGAGATGGATGTTGTGTTTAGCTTTAAAAGAAAGTCTGATCTCTACCAAGAAGCGTATCACAGACTCCTTCAGGGCAACCGTCTCCTATATAGGGCCTTAGCCAGACTTGATGCCGTTGATGACATTTCCCGAAAGACTTGTACAGAGCAAACTGTTGATACTGGTTTGGGTGTCTCGTTGTCTACCATCAAGACTGTGTTGTGCTCAAAGAGGCGGGGAAAGACCTCGCTAACTTTCTATATCTCGAGGGGCCTGGTGCTGATGTTACCCCATGCTAAACCATGGTCGATGATACCCCCTGCTGACCCACGGATGATGTTACCCCATTGCTAACCCCAACTGATGTTATCCTCTGCTGATCCACTGCTGAGTCCTAGTTGATGTTACCCCCTGCTGACCCCAAGAGACCCCATGGGTCTCTTAGTCCAGGTCTGTACCTGCCTCATGTACTACCCCACACTCCATACGTGTATGGTTCTGACCCAGCCTGTGATGCATCTCACGCACACTGTTTTAGCGAATGTTTCGATAGTGTTTGCTCAACAGTCATGACAAATGTTCAGGGGATGGGGCCCCACGGGTGTCAAACTTCCTCCTCGTACAGTACAAATAGCAGTTTACATGTAGGTAATTGACTGGAACGAACCAGAACGGTTCGTACCTCACGTATGAATGACTGATGCCATACAGCCCGGATGTAGCCTCGTATTGCTGTTGTCAGCATGCAGCTGAGGACAGAGAAACCAGCGCCAACAGAAGCAGCCACTTCAGCACCACGCTCAGCTCCTCGTTCGACTTCGTGATTGATTCCTGAATGCTGGGTAATGTGCCTTCAATGACCATTGTCTGGCGGAGGAAGTGCCTTCAATGAGTTTCAAATGGCGGCTTCGGTTCTTCTGATTAACACATGATTGGCGGCTTGGATGCCCCTGATTGATTTTTGATCGGCGAGTGATTGGCCTCGGTTGACGTCCTGAGTTCCCCATGGCTCTTTGATTGTCGGGAGCAGTGCCTCTGATTGATACCTGATTAGCGAGTGAGGAGCGTCTGAGTGGCTGGGCAGAAGGGAAGTAAGAATTAGTGAGTCTGAAAAGAAGACTGGCGCACTGCGTCAGGAAGGTCCTTGCTACTGCAGGAGGTTGGGAAACTGTTGATGATGGCAGGCTCTTCATTCAGCTTGTGCAATCGGTTGCTTTAACTCATGACACGTCCAAGTCACACATGGTCATTTAGAGACAGAAAGGAAGGTCGAACGTGCCATCATCACTCAGATAAAGCTTTTAGCTGTGCCCATCATCCCCTGCAGGAAGGACCTCCATCAAAGACGTGTGACGTGAGAGGGACAACTTACGCTCGAGCGGGAGGGAGAGGTGTCGCCCTGGGGACGCAGTCTTGGGGATCCTGACGGGCGGTGTAGGTGCACGTCACGGCCCTGAGGCCTGCCAATCATCCTCTTTGTCCGGGCTCAGGCGGAACACCCTGGGCTTCCTCACACACTCCCACACTGAAGTACAATGTTCCCCTACGAGCAACGAGACCGAGTGATGCAATGAGGCTCTGGCCGGTAGAGAGAAAAACTTGCTACACATATCTCTATTCTTGGTTGACACAGCTGCACGGTTATATGTAGACACCAGATGTAAAGGCAAGGAGGGAGGGAAAGGCATGAGGAATACTACATGAATGAGATACAGACGGAGTGGAGAGTGGACGGGAAAGTAAGTATAACGTCAGGGGCTCGGCTCAGGGTATTGAGGCGCTCTCTCTCACGTGGGTAGCGATAGTGCAGAGGAGGGGAGGAGAGCATCACAGCCGTGATGGGTGGGCGGCTGAGGCTGAAGACGGGTCGCTGGTAACCCAAGTCAACCTTGGCCCGAGGGTTGTCAAGGACGGGCGAACACTACCAGGAACCTGCCAAATATGGGAGCACCAACATGGCCTCAGAGTGAGATGTCAGCGAACAGGAGGTTGGACGATAAAGTCAGCCTTAGGGAGGTCGTCTGCCAGTTGAGATGAGAGACTGATTGTTGGAGTCATATAATGTTGCAAGGGCGCTGTTTCGACAGCATCCTGTGGTTGCGAGATCTGAATGTAAAGTATGCGTGAGAATGAGTCCCAAATACTTGGGTTATCGTGTGTGAGTCAGAGTACTTGGGTAGCACGTACGAGTCTGGTTGTGTGTCGTGCAGACCCTAGGCTTTTTTTTTTCACTGGGTGGATAAGAGGGGAAAAGAGAAAGGGGTAAGAAAGGGGAAGGTGCAGTCAAAACACGGGAAAATATAGTGTACTGCACACTTGGTGTGTGAGAAATTTGTTGCATGCGTATTTTTGTTGCTTTAGCTGTCGACTGGTAGACTGAGGGGTATGAGGTTTGTTCTGTGTAGGTTTCCGAAGAAAATTAGCTAAAACTTGCAATGTTCATTTCGTATGTCATTGAAAGACTAGAGCTTCTCTCGGGGTTTGAGGCTCCGAAGGAACCAGGTATGTTCCGTATTCGTAGTACTGTCCAGGTCTTGGATATGTCAACAGTTTTATGCCCCATTTGTCTTCAGGTTTCTGCCATACGCTTTGTGTTGCTTCCCTAAACCTTTTACCAACTGGTGGTCGATGTTGTTCGATGTGTGGGTATTTTCCATTTGTGACAGATCGTGGAGCATTATTCTGTACTCGCCGGCTTCCACCTGCGTAATTTGAAGATAAGGTGTGTGAGTATTGGGAGGCAGGTCAACATGAAGAGGATCATGGCCAACCCTAAGCGTAACTTTTTCCCTGTGTGGCTATTTTGTTTTTATTGTTATCAAAACCTCGTTATGTTATCTTTTATATCCATAGCGTGGTAGATGTTGCTACGCGAATTACCAGATTATCAAATATGGTATTGGGGGATCAGTGGTTGACCCGTACTGGTTAATATTAACTATACTTCAATTGTGTCTAGGCACAACGCACGTTTCGAACCCAGATTGAATTCTCAGGCTTAATTCATACTCAGGTACGAGTCATATGCTGGCTTATCAAGGCTAGGCTTCAGCTTTCTTGTGCTGGAGCGAGTATTCCGATTAATATCTGATAACCTAAGTGTTCTGTCTTCTGATTAGTAACCCATGTATTCGGATTAATCCCTGGTCATAAGTAACTGGATTTCAAAATGGTTTTAGAATCGAGACAAGTCAGTCGAGGAGAATTCCACATCATCGTAATTCGCTGGTCCATTTAATGCCATGACTTTTTACAAAGAACAACGTACTTTTTTGCGACGATCGGCGTGTTGAGTGAAGGGTGTGTCTTCAGGACGTAAGAATCTGACGAAGGCGTCGTCGCTGTGTTCCGCTGCAGTTGACCACGATGATCTAGCCTCTTCAGCTCGACGGTCCTGTCCTGATGGGTCGGGTCAATTGAAAGGCCACTTTACTCAATCGCTTCATTGTCCTGCGTGATGGGTGAAGGGAATTCTGAAGTAGGGGGATTACACCCTCATAGTAAAGCAGGTTTTCACGCAAGAATAACCTCGTGAAATGTTTAAATTATGCTCATAAAATGTACGTAATGTTCGTAAGTATATTTTTGAATCGCAAAACTCTTCAAGTTTGTCATATCTGTCAGTAATGAGAATAAATCTTTGCAGTATAATTCGATCAACGTCAGCAGGCAGATCTCTTAGTACGACAGTTTCTCTATTCTGTACGATACCGGGAATTATGCAGTTATTCACAACATAATCATTCTTGTGGGTTATGCTGTGTAAACATGCCAGCGACTGCTGTAAGAGAGAAATTCTTTGTTAAATGTGATTATCCTGACGTCAGAGATTCTTAGATATGGCGGGCGACGCTAGGCCGAGTGAGTCATGTTGGGCGACGAGCGAGTCTGTGTGTGTGTGTGACGATCACAGCGTCGGCTGACCAACTGACTCTCTCGCGTCTGGGCGCGCCGCGTTATCAGAACTGAAAAAAAAAAATCCCGTAAACTGTTAACGTTTTCTGCAGATACACATCTTCCGTTGCGTGACGCTTTCCCGCTTCGTCACAGGGAGAAGTGCAACAAACAGTTAATGTTCTTGATGAAGGTCAGAATGAGTAATTTCTCTCAGATTTGTGTTAAATGGTAAATATGAATGAATCCGAGGCAGGAACCGGCGCGTGCCGGCCGGCAGACTCCGCTCTCCTCTCTTTATGTAGTGCAGTGCAGTTGGCAACTTCGGTGAAGAATGTTACCCAATTTATCATTTTATTAAGCCGGTGTTACGTAACATTCCCTCTACATCCGCTCACACTCGTGGCGTGACGCAACGCAGTTCAGGAGACGTTGTGACGGCTACAAAAATAGTCTTCAAGTCTGGCTATTGCAGTCCGTGGGTCGAGTTTTTATTTCAAGTAGGGACATGCCAATTACATTTTTTTTTTTAGATTTTATGAGTTAAATGACCGTAATTAACCAATTATACTGTGACATAATCGTTTCTTCCTAACAATTGCTCCGATTATACAATGGATTGATCCGACCTTGTCTGCAGTACTGCTCGCTTATCTGGAGAGGTTCTAGCTTATGTCTGGGGAGATTCTAGCTCATGTCTGGGGAGGTTCTAGCTCATATCTGGGGAAGTTCTAGCTTACATCTGGAGAGGTTCTAGCTCTGCTTACCATACAGAGTTGAGCGCGAAGTAATGCAACACTACTGTAACTTCGACACTTGACCCAACTTGCCTTACTCCACAGTCGCCATGGTGTTGGTTCACTCTCTCTCTCTCTTGTGTGGATATTACTTCTGTTTCTCCTCCTGATAGCTGGTGGCTTGTGCAGAGACGACAAGTTGGAAGATCCCGAAAGCGGGAGATTTTAGTGGAATGAACCTTCCAGCCAAATTCATAGTTTCCTTTCAGTACAGGGCAAATTTCCTGAAAGAATAGGCCAAGATCTACTCCTTTATGTCTATCAAAGGAGATGTAAATATATTTAACTCTTCAAGTCGAGATGTACACGCGGCAGGTAGAAATCACCAGGAGATGGACGCCATACAATACCATGAACATCAGGACGCTGTCTTAGGCCGGCGGAGGGACGGCCCACATGCATTATTGCCAGCTCGTATTTCTTAAACTGTTGCGAGATTTGCCTTCAAAGGTAGCTGTGAAAATATATACATAACCACATTACTAGATTGCTTTCACATTTAAAATGATTAGTCGTTATAGGCATTATAAATGCAAGAAAGAATTTTGATTATTAAGAATAGAATGGCCGGCATCGACGACGACTCACGCCGAATGCGATGGCGTTCGCTTTGTAAGCGCTGATTGGTCACAATGAGGGAGATTTATGTCCCCTGGCGGGAGACCTCAGCTGATTGTATATCTCCCGCCCAATGCGGGAGTCTTGGCTTTTCTTTTGTGTCCCCACCATTAGTTAAACCAGATAATGCTCGGCAAGCCACTGCTTCACATAATTACTGTATGGCCCAGCGTTGGCAACTCATGGGTGGGCCATTGTGATATCTGTTTCTTTTCTTACATCTCTAAATTTTGGAATTCTTTTCACACATCTACCAACTCCCTTTCTCATGTCTTTCCTAATAAATACGGTCTGCCTCTTAGTAAAAGGTAGATTTTCCACCCCTTCCGAAGCTCTTGAAATGTATTATTCTCATCTTATTTATTACCTTTCTTAAAGCCGTTTCTCATGGCCGCTGGCAACTCAAGGGTGGGCCGTTTTGACAACTATTTCTTTTCCGACGGCTCGAATCTTTGGAACTCTTTACCCTCTCATATCTTTCATAGCTATGACCTGGCTCTTATGAAAAGACAGGCTTTTCGCTTCCTCCAAAATTCGTGAAAATTCTACTTTCTCTTTTTTTTTTTTTTTTTTTTTTTTTTTTTTTTTTTTTTTTTTTTTTTCTCATTAACCTCTCCCTATTTAATCTAAGGCCCGGCCTTGATATTGACTTTTGTCCGTGACTGCAACCTCCAACAGAAGAAAAGTAATCTTATGTGCTTATTCTTGATACTGAAGGTATACGAAAATGGCTATGTCTGTATATTGTTCTCCTTTCATTTAAGTTTTTTTTTTTTTACATTAAGAACATCCTACTTATTCATAAATGATACATCTTGCGCTGTAAAAGATATAAAGTAAATATTTGGGAGTATGCTGTAAAATAATGCTGATGATGGTGAT
>JAUUDW010193919.1:0-12740 GCA_032361385.1 Panulirus guttatus | reverse complement strand
GTATAATAAGAGAGCAAGTGAACGACTTCCTTCAGTGGGGAAATTACCTAAGTGAGAGAAAATACGGAAAAGGAACTCATGTTTAGCCAACCTCTTAGACTCCTACGAGAGAGTGAGCTCTACATAATGCATAGTATCATTCATTAAATATTCCTGTATATCTGCCATCCTGACTATCTAGATGTGCCTCGCTCAGGTTTGAACTTAATAAACCTTTATTCATTTACACAGAAAGAGAGACAGACAGATTCCACAGCTGGTATGCTACATGGCTGATAGAATTCAACTCGAGTAAATGCAAAGTAGTGAAGATAGGAAAGAGCAAAAGAAGGTATCAATATCATTAGTATATAGCAGGAAATAAGCTGCAGAACTGTGTGTGTGAAAGGGACATGGGAATCGACATCATCTTTAACTTGTCTCTCGAGTTTCACCTTAGGATAATAGTAAAGGAGACAAACTGTCCTCTGGCAAGTGGCAGAATAGCATTCAAGTATAGGGATAAGAAAATATTCAGCAAGCTGTATACATTTTACATGAGGCCAAAACTAGATTGTGCTTCTCAAGTTTGGTCATCGCATCAAAAGAAAAAAAAAAGAAAAAAAAAGAGCAAAAAGAGAAGGCGCAAAGGAGAGCAACACAGAAGAGACCAGAATTAAGAGAGCTGAGTTACAAGGAAGGTTGGTGTCCTTAAATCCGCCCAACTTTGAAGATAAAAAGAATGAGGGGTAACTTGATCACAACTTTTAAGTTTTAGAATCAGATTAATGACCAACACAGTGAACAATCCTTCTCTTCAAACTCACGCTCAACCCATCCTGTCTTGCCCTCCTGCTAAATCCTTTATTCATATTTAATTCTCAATTTGTTTCTCTTTCACATTCCTTCAAACTCAGTTACCAACTTATGGGGTTTCTCTTTTGAGTCTGCCACCAGAATCGTGCCATCTGCAAACAGCAGCTGATTCATCTCCCAAGTCCCCCTCCCCCAAGCATAATGCAGACCAGCCCTTCTCTCCAGCATTCTCGCGCTCACTTCCCTCACCACCCTGTCCATACACAGACTGCACATGGAAACACCACACATCCTTGACACAGAGCCACCTTCACGTGGAACCAATCAACCTCCTCCCCTCTTACTCGCACACACGCGCACTTTACTCTCACGATAAAAACTCCTCACTGCATTTGAACATCTATTCTTTTATATCAAACAACGGAATCTCAAGACACTATGCCTTTAAGGCCAGTGAAGATTATAACTTTCGAGTTTTAAGTGTTATCTGTGAGGGGTTCCATTTGCTGCCTGACTTGCCTTTCTGCTATGCCAAACTTTCTCTCTTCCCCGTGGTCTTCTTTCCTCCGCCATCTGCATTTCTTTCCGTTCTTATATCCTCCATCATTTACGTTCCCTTCCGTTTTTCCTCCCCCCGGGTATCCACGTTCACTTCTCGTCCGAATTCTCTGAAACATCCACGTTCCCTCCCAACGCCTAATACGTGAAACGCCAGATGATTTTGCCGCCCTTTCCTCCAACATTCTCGTTATTACTGTTACCTCTAACAGTCCCGTTCTTCTTGTTCTTCCAGCACGACCGTCCCCCAGAACTCCCCTCCTCCTCCTCCTCCTCCTCCCTCGCCCTCCACTGTCCTTAATTTCTCAAAAGTGTCGTCTTTACGTCGGAAATTTTGACCGCGTGGGCCGCCACAACAACCCTCCCCCGTTGACAGGCTGTCACTTCCTTCACCCCCACCATCCTCCCTCCTCCAACTACCCTTCCCCCCCCATCAATCAGAGCCCCCCTCCCCCCTCTCCACACAACCACGACCACCTCACCACCAGAGTCCGACGCGTGTATTTTTCGGACGTTTACGTCAGTACTTAGGTCTTCCGCTGGGAATTATATTTACATTTACACAGGCAAAAGTCCTGCCGCTACATCCATCTGTGTCCCCTGTCACCCTGCTCCCCCAGCCAGGGTCACCTGAGGCCTGGGGTGCATAGTGTAATGAGTCCAGGACGGAAATCGGAGTGAGGGGTATGGGGGGGGGGATGTCAAGCATGGGAGTTTGGAGGTTGAGTGGAAGTGTGGATTTTGGATGGGGGTGTATGTGTTTGAAAGGCTCACTGTAAGACCTGGGCGGGCGTGTATTAGATGCATAACAAAAATGACAGAAAACAGGAAGCCTGATGGTCCAAAGACGTTGTTATCTACAAGAGCATAAGGTGTCTCCCCACCCACCACTCCCTTCGGCTCAACAAACGGCAGGAGCACCATGTAGTATGGAGGGAGTATACTGTTATGGAAATTCGATTAGAAAATCATCAACTGCGGAAACTGTGGGCACTGTGAGTAGGACACTCAAATATGAAACTGAAAGAAATAATACTATTACGTGGAAAACAAAACATATTAATTAGGGTTAGTGTAAAGGTTGACTAGGAATGGAAGTTTTGATTGGAAGTGTGAGAGTTGAGTAAGAGCAAGGAGTGTGTGAGTAGAAATGGTGAGTTACAGTATATGGGATGCGCTACTGTGCATGAGTTGAGTAAGCGTAAGGGTTGAGGGCCAGTGTTGGGGATGAGTGAATATAAGGGTTGAGCGCCAGTATTAGGGTTAAATCTAAGTTGAGTGCCAATGTATGGGTCGAGTATAAGTGCAAGTGTTGAGTGTGAGTGCAAAAGATGAGTGCAAGTGCTTCTGATGAGTGGGGTTACAAGGGCTGAGTGCAAGTACAAGGGATACGAGAGGGTCTTGCGAGGGCTGAGTGCGAGTGTAAGGAAGCGCAAGATATGAGTGGGAAGCGGAAGGGTTGAGTGGGAGCAGGTGGGATGAGTGGGAGTCTAGATCCAGAGTCTACTGCTCTCCTTGTCTTAAGATAGAGTACATTGCTCTCATTGTCTTAAGACAGAATCCATTATTCTCCTTGTCCTTGGACGGAGTCTAGTGCTCTCCAGGTCTTAAAACGGAGTCCACTGCTCTCCTTATCATAACACTGGAAGGCGGGGATGGGTGGAAGGTGTGGGTGTGGTGGGGTGGGGGGGGGGTTATGGACGCTCGAGGGTGTGGACCACTGTGGGAGGGGGTTGTGAGTGTGTGGGAGGTATGGGCAATAGTGGATTAAGGAACTAATGGCCATTGGGCTCCTGCTCTGCCCTCCCCCATCCCCCATACTGCACAGCACGGAACCAAACAGTGCTATGAAACAGTAGACAACAGTACATCTTTATGCTTCAGAAGACATATACCCAGTGGGTATTCATGTACAGTGCAGCTAGATAAATAATTTGCGATCTTTTTCTTTTTCTCTGTAAATTCGTCTGTCGAATCAGATGAGAAAGAAACAGAGAGGGGCAGGAACATTCTTCTGGTCAGCCGACTGTGCCACACGCGGTCCTGCAAGGACTGTTGACATCTGACTCGGCAGAGGGAGCCTGAGTACAACGATCACTTTTTGCGACGGATTTCAGATTGAAGGGAACATAGTCATGGATAAAAGCGATAACAACTACACGTAATTCATGAACTAGTTGGACATCAGATGTGCAACACGTAACTAGTACCTTCTGTGGATCTCCCTCCCCTAGTATTGGTTGACAGAGGGGAGCGCAGGACAAGGCTCGCCGACTACCTCCCCTGCCAGCTGCCCTGAATTTCAAGTCTTTCATACTTACATCTAAGTATACGGTCAGTGCTGACGGTCTGGCGCCACTGACCTGTCTACGAGTATTCCTACATCATGTACAGACGAGCCTATCCCGGGCCTTAGGATCATTGTTTTCTTCCCCACAGAGCACACAGGAGCCCCATTACTGCTCCCGGGCCTTAGGTATGGATAACTCACACCTTGGTATGGACCTCCGTAGTGTAGCGGTGACGCATTCACGGGCCGCCCAGGGTCGAGCGCATAGGTTCGAATCCAGGTTGCGGCAGTCGGTCCACAGTCAACCCAGCTGTTCATCCACCCCTAGGGCTTGGTCGATGAAATGGGTACCTGGCTCAAGCTAGGGTATATATACAGCGTTAATGGGATAGCCTTGATTAGGGCCTCAGCTGCCCGTGCCGTCTCAGCTAAAAAAAAAAGCTTACAAAAGTGTGATAAGATGTACGCTAGCCGGGAATTTCAAGAGATGGGACCCCACAGGTGCAAAACTCCTCTGTATTGTAAAAGTAGGTAATCAAACACAAAATCATTTTCGAAAGCCTTACCAAGGATGCTGCATGAAACATGCGGTAATGTGGTACGTGACCCCTGTCACCAATGCAGAAAATAGACAAGAATTTCCACGGTTAGGTACCGTAAATATGAATCCCTGAAGGTTGGTTGGTTGTTTGGGCTTTAGGTCCCTCAATTGCCATGGTCATTAAGGCTGTCAAGGTCGTACTACACTACCGAAAGATATTAACACCTTCCTCAGATGCTGGGGATAATTCTAAAACCACAACACTCATAGTTTATGTGGTCCTTGTATAAAGACTAATGTATTACAATATTTCTAAGTATGAATATGCAAGTGATATTTCTCTACACACAGTATTAGTTACCAGTTTAAATTTCATGGTTCCCTTGTGATTTTGTTTTCCCTAACGTCAGCTGTGGATAGGTTTTGTTTCAGACCTTGATCCAGTGCATTGTGACGCCTTTTGCATTTATTAAAGTTGTGGACCTCACTCGCACTTTAAGCAGTCGAAGTACACACGTTATTGACCTCGGTGTCTGTGATAAAACTCCTTGCGTATGAATGCAGTCATTTTGGATCAAGATAATTAGCGAGTCATACATAAGATTTGCTTGCTGGTGTAGGGATCTTGAGGAGTTATGAAACAAATGCATGTACATGGAGAATGTACTCAATATAGAATGCAAGTTTTAATGTGAACAGAAGATTAATGAATTATCCTTAAGACTACGTTCTTCACCCAAGGTTTTCCAAAACTTAACTAAACTCAGGAAAGTAATCTAAAAGTTTAAAATCAAGCCTAACACGGGCCAGACACATGGTTAACTCGTTGTCAGCATAATGGTTCCGGATAATAAGTGAAATATAACATTCTGTTTTACACGAGTTTCTCTTTTCTGTATCTGTTGAACACGAAGTGTTTTGGGATAATTGGAAGAGGAGACATCAATCAGCTTTTGGCAATAAATAATCTAAAAGAATTTAACGGCGATCCAAATTTCGGAGGTTGACTGCGGACCCACTGTCACAACTAGGATTCGAACTGTCATTAGTGCTAACCGCTACATCTTAACTGTGTATCTTACGCCCACAAGGGTAGTTATTGGAGATGACCTTCATATGGTATTTCAGTTTTCTTGATAATAGTGCATTGTTATCATAGACCTTCATATACAATTGCAAAGAGAAAATTACATTCAGCATGCTTTTAATGATTAATATAGTATTATTTTGTCCTCGTCCGGCTAATGGACAGATATGACAAAAATTAGATGTTAAGTGATTTTCCATGTACAACCTATTCAGTGATGATATGTAATCTATAATGAGATTACTTTACCTACTACTCGAAGCTTAGTACTCGAAGCTTTGAAACTCGATACCCTATCATGTCATTCCCAATAGCTGTGACCTGGCACTTTTCAAAAGACGGTTTTTACTTCCTTCAAAATTCGTAAATTCTTTTCCTTTTTTTTTCTTCCTTTTCAATAACCTCTTTATGCTTCAATTAAAAAGAAAAAGACTCCCGCGGAACAGGAGCTGCCTTCCGCTTGGTCATGTCGGACACCATTTCCTTTTGCTTTCAATTCTCCCAGATTCCTCGTTCGTCTTATATACCTTTCTTTGTTATCTAAACTTACAGTAAAGGAAACTTTTTATTTTACTATGATACTCGATTCGATAGAGGAGCATTCCACTACACTGCCGAACCCTCGTCTCTCACAGAAAGTAAAAGAGTGAGCATTACAGTGTGTGGCAACACTGACTGGGGGAATAGCGGTAATCAAGCATAGCACTTTACCACGTAGGAGGCTGGTGAAGAGCCATGATTACCACCAGGCAGGGATAACGGCAAACCTCTAACGAATAGAAATTACCTTATGGAAGAGAACAGAGGATGCATGATTCTTGTTGGGTCACCAGAGGTGTGCTGCAGGGCTCGGTCCTGGGACCATCGCTCACCCTGATGGATGTGTGTGACTTGCCAGAAGCACTTAACTCGCACCTGAATGTGTTTGCGGATGATCAGATCATTAGGAAAGTAGACGGTGATGATTACATCAAATTATAAAGGAACCTAAACAAATCCCGAAGTTGGTTGGATACATGGTTGATACAATTCAACCCGAGTTAATGGAAAGTAATGGGATGGGATGGTGAAGGAAGGATTCTTTACGAATATGAATGAACGGGAAATTAACAGCGGCAATTCATGTGTGAGCGACTTGAGAGTTGACATAGTTTGTTTTTACGTATTGTATTTTGTTTCACAATTATTGATTTATTGATTTAGTTTTGCATCGCAAGACTGCTGTAGAATCCTTTTATAGCCTAGCTAATAATTGCCCTGCGTTTTGTTGAGATTAAGAAAATATAATGGTATTTTTATGCTGAGATTATTATAACGATAATTAGCACATATAAACATATGATGTTTTACTTTGTGAGAACATGTGCATTCTAGTTAGGGAATATCATGTAGGCAAGCCAGGTTGATGTGTAAAGGTATCATTTGGGTAATGCCTTCTACCTCTTCCCTAACCTTACTCTCACATTTTGAGAGAGTACTTTGTTTTAGAATTATCTGTCATACCTAAAGGTGTTAAAGATATTTCAGTTGGTGGTTATATGTTGACATTAACAGCTTCCACGACCGTTGCAGTTGATACGCCTAAGGCCATAGCAATCAACCAATCTTATATGGTTCGTTTACAAAGTAAAGGTAATTGACAGAGGGAACTTTCCCGTCTTTCGTATATCCACATACTCGTGCATCTTAATTACTGAATTTCATGTTTTTAAGAACTAGCCTTTACAACCTTAGCTTCCTTTTACAAGCTACGGCGACGATTGAGGGATGTGAGGAACATTCCCGTTCAGGAGTATTACTCTTATTCCTATTCAGTTGCCAAATGTAATATTCTCATATTATCAGTACGTTAATACATTATTAGTTACAAGACTAAAGGTTAACAGTAAGCATTGTTTATAGGGTGTATGTTATTCTCTAGTTATTTTAATAATGAATTGTAATTGATTATATGATAAGTCTGTATCATCATTCCAAGTGGGACGCTTCTTCATTAATGACTATGTGATAAATCTTGCATCCCTATCCAGCTCGCTAAGGGAAAGCGGCAATGTTCAGACGTCGGGCGGAATGGTGTTGAAACTATAGGCTAGACTAGAGGAACCTCCTGACGGCCATTACCATCACTTAGTTACTGCTCACATTATGGTGTTAAGAAAATATAGTATTATTCTGAATTCGCGTGAGACAACTTCTTAAACCGTGTGCTAAATGGTCTTTAAGAGATTAAGGCACGCGATTTAGGAAAGAAAAATACCTTGGCCAAAAGTCACCACTGAACTAGGATTAGAGGGCTGGTTAGTCATTCATTAGCAAGAAGATCACTGAAAGTCCTGTTGCAAGGTTGAATAATCACTGATATTTCAGTCCTGAGTATAAAGAACGAGCCATAAAGAAGTGGAAGGCGTTACTATTGTAGTACAGAGGAGCAGTCATAAAACAAAGTAGAACATTAATTAAAAGTTGCTGGTGGGTCCGTAAAAGCACAAAAATAACCTTGATCGAGAATTGAAATGAATAGAGATTGCTAATGAGTAAAGAAAAAAAAAGTCTCAGAAACCACAGCAGAGTACAGAAACAAGTTTTGATTTTAATGAGAACGTTGAAGATAATGACCATCATAACTAACGTGAAGTATATTAAAGGTCTTATTGGTATTAGGAGAGTGTTTCAAGAATACGGAAAAGAGCAGCGAATTCCTTGATTTTTACGAAACTAGACTTTGTCACCATTAAGACTCCAGGAGACGTGCGTGTAATGGACGAGGGAAAGAGCACGGCGGGACGGGGGTGGCAGATGCCAGACTGTGATGCCTTCCCCGGAACCCCGGAGGGAACAGTTGTATTCTTTAGAACCAACATCACTGATTCCAGGTACTCGAAAAGCCGATATTTTGAGAACATGAGGAAGGTAGACAGTTTGGTGAAATATATCCAGATGTAACTGGAAGGAGTGGTGCCTTAATGAAATATATAGAGTGAGATGTAAGTTGGTTGATGTATGAATAGATCTTGAAATACTTTCATCATTATATTCGAAACTGCCGAAGCAATTGATTAAAAAAAAATGTGTACCACATCAAGAGCCGAGGTCTTACACAAGTACTGTCAACGATATGGACGGAGAAGACCGTCGCTCAGTTATGTCAAGGCGGCGTTGACAGCCTTACAGTGAACTGCCTCCAGACTTCCCGGCAGACGAAATGCTTGACTTGGCATTGGTAGGGAAGAGACGGTATTTGTCCAGTGACACGTGTAACGGGGGGGGGGGGGGTAACAGGGCAAATCTGCAGTGTGGGGAGAACTGAGGTCACCTGCGAGTTTGGGACACACAGAGGCCATCTTGTCACCTGGGGAACACTAAGGTCTGTAGCCACCTGATCACCTGCTGCAGTGTGGGGAACACTAAGGCCACCTGATCACCTGCTGCAGTTTGAGGAGTACTAATGCCTTCTGGTCACTTAATGCAATGTGAGGGACACTGTGGCCACCTACTCACCTGCTGCAATGCAGGAGACACTCTGGCTAACTGATCACTTGCTTCAGTATGGAGGAGGTGGATGCCGCTTGGTCACCTGCGGCAGTGTGGAGGAGACTGATGCCACCTGGTCACCTACGGCAGTGTGGGAATGCTTTTCTTCCTGCTTACCTGTACTCAGTCGAAAACAAAGTGGCTTCCTCTCAAGCAGACATCTGCTTAATTTAGGCTGATGACATTAATTACTTCATTACGAAGTGTCAGGTGGTTGGTGGACGGGGGAGATGGCAAGTAGGTGGTGGGTGGAGGGCGGGACAGGCACGGGGTGGATTGATTGTGGAACTAAGAATCCTGACCGGGGGCCTAAACTAGTGTGAGAAGCAGCACACCTTCCACAGACGATCATGTTTTGACGCCTCACGGTCTGAGAAATGCATCGCTCTCAGTCCTAAGTCACCTCAAGAGAAGGCATGACTTACGGCTGAATTGCTCAGGAAACTTCGGTAAGTTAATCTGAAGGAAAGTCTCAGACCTCGCTCGCACTCGCGCAGGTCAAAGGTAAGGTAGTTTTGGGCCCATCTCAAGCAAAATTCTGGAGTTTGGTTGCTCAGGAGACCCTGATAGACGGGACAGAAATCGATGTTTACATCCCAGGGTCTGTTCGGCGCGGTCCCGGCCTCGCTCAACACACCAGGGTCTGTCTGGTGCTCTTCCGGCCTCGCTCAACACATCAGAGTCTGTCTGGCGCGGTCCCGGCCTAGCCACACCTAGGGCCCCAGCTTAGCCCAGTATATCGGGGTGTGTCTGAAACCAATATATTTCCAATGCACTCCTCCTCCTTCATGTTCGACGCCCAGTTCTTTGCAGTAGTATTAGGTCCCTGCCACGCAAACCACTTCATAATCAACCACCATCCCCAATTAAAAAAAAAAAGGCACCACCTGCTTCACGATTCAACTATCTGTACTTACAGATCCCCCGTCCGCCACCAGATACAACACTGACTAATTATACATCCTGTAACGACTTGACAAGCATTTCCAACCGCCTCTCCAACCCAGTATAGAACCCCACACCACCAGCCATAAGTCCATCTAAAACTAGACTTCCCAGGCATGTTCCAGTTATGTTTTGAAGTCGGCGTTCTGAGAACCTTGCTATCTAACAATAGCAGGCCTCATGCCTAAGATGCAACTTCCACACTGAAGACATTTCTCAGTCATCCTGAACAAGAACATTTGAGCTACAAAGACATGTACATAAAGACACAGCACTTTTTGACGTGTTGCTCCGTTCAGTGGACGACCTAAACAAACTATGCCTCACCTGCCCTGTCTTCCATCCTCTTAGAGGCAAATATAACAAAGCTGCAATCCATACAAAACAGTGCACTCAGAATAATCACTGGATGCCTAGCAAACGTGAGCACAGTGAAACATAGATCCTCCCAACACAGTCCCAACTCAAAATGCTCGCCACTCAGTTTTACGCAGTAGCACTAGATCCCACTACTAACCACCAATCCGCAAGTAGAAGTAAAAAGCTCACCCCTGCCCCACACTTCAGTAACCTTTACTCACATCACCCCACATCGAGCAAACAGAATACAGACAGAACACATACACACTGAAATAACCAGACAAGCATTAAAGAACCGACCCCCCAACTCTGTCTTAAACTCCAATCCACCGGACGTACACCCAACAGAAGCTACACTCCCCAGACAAACACGAGTCACTCAAGTCATCACACTGCTCACTTCTTCTCACTAAATTTTATCAAAGACGAAGAAGAAGTAGAGCGAACACAAGGAAGAGCAACAACACTAATTCTTTTTTTCACAGAAATAAAGTTTATGAAGGAAGACTCGTGGAGATCTAGAGTCATTTTCTCCAAAAATACCGTAGATAGACGTCGAGGAGGTTTAACAAATTTCAAAAAACATGATAATTTCAGTCATATAACCCTCGATAATCTCTTCACATTAGAAAGAGATACTATAACCAGGTGTAATGAAATGAAATCAAAGAGTAGATGTACCGAAAAGAAAAGGCAAGTAGAAATTATCAAGTACCACCAGATATTGTCAAGGTGATGACTACTGATACTGTAAAACTACTGCTAGACAAATACTTTGATGATACTAATTACCAAAGATTTTGCTACTTTGAAAATACTTTAATGATACTGATTACCAGTGACTACTAGTTCAAAAATGACAACATAATGTGCACGTATCTCAACTCTTTTCACATTAAAAATCAGTGTATCCGGCAGCCAGAATGAGGCCACAGTGCGTTTTCCATTCCTCCTATCCTATAAACTTTCCATGTCAGTATACTTTCTTTGTACTACATGGTCATCCTTCATAGTTATTCCCCTGCCTGCTGATGTGCCGGAGGGAGTGGTGGGTGAGGAGGAGCCTCCTGCTTTACTATCCTGTCTCCATCTATAGTGGTGGGTGGGGAGGAGCCTTCTGTTTTACTATTCTGCCTCCATCTATGGTGTTGGATGGGAATGAGCTTTCTGCTTTACTAACATGTATCTTTCTATAGTGATGAATGAGTCTGTGCCTTCTAATCTACCATCCTGTCTCCATCAATGTAGATTAGGATTGTAGGATACAATTACTCTCCTCCATCATATAACCTCGCCATAGTCTATCAGGTCTTTTTGTCATACGGCCTTCCCATGTGCTCCCATGTACCTCCCAAGGAAAACACCACTACTACCACACTACCACAGTCACAAGACCTAACCACACACACACACACACACACACACACACACACACACACACACTACCATTAAATGGAACACCTGTGTCGCACCACCACCACCACCACCACATACCGTGACGCCAGCACCACACAGCCTCGAGGGAGGAGAGGAAGTGCCGCAAGCCACGCATCCTGACATCCTGCCGCCCCGGCCACATCCTGAGTGGTTCCCGGGGAGCTCCTCCTTGACCCTTGGAGCTCAGCTCTCCCATTGCCGCCTTCCCACCTTCCTGCCGGGCAGGCGGGTCCTCCTCCTCCTCCTCCTCCTCCTCCACCTCTTCCTCCTCCCTCAGGTTCGTTCCTGCAGGCCCTCCCTCAACGGCTTGGGTGAGGCCTACCATTGGTAGTTATGGTGGTGGTGGTGGTGGTGGTGGCGGTGGTGGTGGTCCTGTGGCTCGCCCTGCTGGAGAATTATCTTTAACCCCTTGGGAATGACAGACCCCCCTTCAGACGACGGCTCGACCCTCGAGGAGGATTGCGTGACCCTAAGTCACGATAGTGCGAACTTTGGACTGGACGGTAGAATAACTAAGGACGCCGATACGCCTATCACATAGGGCGACCCTGGCCTCTGACCTGGCCTTTACGGGTTAGGTCAAAGGCTCAGACCATCTAATTTAAGGCTCTCACCGTCGTGCTCATGAGAGTAAGTACAACAAATCTCCTGCGTGGTCTTAGCCAGTCGTCTAGTCATAATATGTTAATGGAATGAGAGAAATATCTGTAAACATTTAGAATGAGGTCTGTACTATCGTCTCTGGCAGCAAAATCATCATAAATCTCTGTTACTTCCTTGGCAGAATAAGGCAAATACGCAGAGCGCTATAGAACCGAGGTCACATTATAACCTACACATGACACGTATTCTTCATGCATACATAACTCCGCCAATCAGAATCGAAACGCCTCCGATACAGTGAGAGACGAACGCGCTATTGCTGGGCCACTGAGGGTCTAGTAACGTTCCTCTTCTCTGCTACGTCTGTTTCGACGATCCTTAAGAAATGCAACTTAGGAGGTCAAAATATGCTTACAGATTTCACTGTACAGACCAACTCTGTACATTCATCTGCGCGGAAATGATCCACAATGGTTTAATAGGTTAAACCTAAACTAGAATTGAGATCATTTCTACTTTTTGCTTAATGCGTGTATATGTGGGGCAGATAAAAAAAAAACAGATGGCTGTTTGGCTGCACGGCTGTAACGTAT
>JAUUDW010193918.1:0-12209 GCA_032361385.1 Panulirus guttatus | reverse complement strand
TCTACAATATGCTTTTCAGAGTTTCTTTGTTCCTCTTTTCTTATCCTTCCATACTTTTCCATGCTCCCTTATACCCTGCAAATGGTGACTGGCTAGTGTCATTTATATGTTCACCTCTGCACAACTTGAAGCTCTTTTGTTTTCTGATATCTTTTGTTAAACCATTCCTTCTTCCTTACCATTCCCTCTGTATTACAGGCTTGAGGTACCTATGCCTCTACTTTTTCATTTTACGTTTTACAAAACCTCTCAACACAAAGGCCATGTTCCTGGCTATTGAATTCCAATTCCAGTCTATGTTACCACAGAAGTTATTAAGTTTTGTGCTGTGTCCACATCTCTTTTATTTTCTGTCTCATCTTTGCTCATTTAATGTCCTCTTTAACTACATATTCAAACTTGGGCATTAGATAATCACTTCTTCAAACTGGTGTATCATATATAATATTAACAATATCTATGCTAGTAAAAGTGAAAGTAAGGTCTAGTAATGATGATGTATCAGTCCCATTCATCACAGTATGCTCTGCACCAAATTGGTAAATTTTCCTCTCTTGAGTCTCCATAACTCCCATTTACAATGAAAATCCAAATTCCTCCAATCTATCTCTTTATAAGTTAAATCCTCCAATATCAGTACTTTACTATATGTAAAAAGTAAGTGTTTCACAGCTTCATATACTATTCCAAATGTTCCTTCATTGTTAGTACTGTAAATTAGTTCTGGTGTGTGTGATTACTACTTGTGTGCTCAGGGGAGACAGTCTTACACTTGCTTTGCCCTGTCTCTAACTCTGTGTGTGTGTGTGTGTGTGTGTGTGTGTGTGTGTGTGTGTGTGTGTGTGTGTGTGTGTGTGTGTGAGACTGTGCATGTGTGTGAGTGTGTGTGTGTGTGTGTGTAAGAAGTGGAGAGGGGAAAAAGGACACCAAACTGGAGATGGAAGGATATAGTGAAAAATCTTTTGAGAGCATAGGGCAGAAGGGTGAAAGGCATGCACAGGACAGAGTGAATTGGAGTGATATTGTATACCATTGATATGCTGCACATGGACTGAACCAAGGCATATGAAGCAGCTGGGGGAACCAATGGAAAGTCATTGGATGGGGGGGATGGTTAATGGTTTCAGTGCATTACATATGACAACAAGAGATGGTGTGACTGAATGAGGTCTTTTCTTTATTCCTGACAATACCTTGCTAACACAGGAAATGGAAAACAAACAGGCCACTTCTTTGTTTCTTCTGACTACTTTATATGCCATGGTTCAGCCTATTGGCAGTATGTCATCCCATGTAAACCACATTGCTCCAATCTGCTCTATCCCTTGCACAATTCGCAACCTCTTGCAAGTTCAGGCCCTGAACTTGAGCATCTTTCTTTACATCCTTCTGCTACCTCCTTCGCTTTCCTGTTTCCTTGTTCCCTCCACTTCTGATGTGTATGCCCTCTTCATCATCCTTTCCTCACTCATTATATCCATATGACCAAACAATTTTAGCACACCCTCGTCAGCTCTCTCATACATACTCCTCTTACAACTGCACCTCTTGCTTATCACTTCTTATTTGATCAAGCCTCCTTACATTACATATTGTTATTAAATATTGTATTTCCAACACATTCACCCTACCCATTTTTATCTAAAACCCATGCCTCATATCTAAATAATGCCAGCAGGACTATCATACCATCAAAAATATCCTCGTGTGTCCTTAAAGACAGTGAACTTTTTTTCACAAGTTCCTCAATGTATCCAAGAATTCTGCTCCATCTTTCAGTTTACAAGGTTACATTCAATGCCATATGTATCTAAATATTTCACTTCATCCAAGTTATCTCCATTCAAACTCACATTCCAAATAACTTTTCTTTTCAGTGCTAAAACTCATAACCTTGCTCTTTTTCACATTTACTTTCAACTTTTTCTTTCATGCATTTTCCTATTCTCAAACACCAGTTTCTACAGTTTCTCATTTAAATTTGCCACCACCATACAATCAGCTCACAACACTCAATTCACCCTTCCCCCAGGAAACAGCACTCCTGCTCTAAGACCCTCGCATTCACCTCCCTAATCTCCCAACCACAAATAGATTAAATACCCGTGGGGACATCACACATCCCTGCCATAGACCTACATTCACCTGGAACCATTCACCCTCCTCTCTAACCATCTGCACACACACCTTTCTCTCTTCATAAAAACTCCTCACCACTTCTTATTGCTTTCCTCCCATACCATATGCCCATAACACCTTCCATAAAGCATCTCTATCAACCCTATCATATGCTTTCTCCAAAGCCATAAAAGCCACATACAAATCCTTCTGTTTTTCTAAGTAATTTTTACAGACATTCTTTAAGGCAAGTACCTGATCCTCATATCCTCTACCACTCATGAAACCACATCATTCTTCCCTTATCAGATATTCTGTGCATGCCACCACTGTCTCAAACACCACTTATCCATAAAGTTTACCAGGCTTATTCAACAAGTTAATACCTCTGTAATTTGAACATTCACCTTTACCCCCTTGAATTTAAACTGTGGCGCTAAACAAGCATTCTTGCAATCCTCAGGCACTTCACCATGATCCATACATACAAAGAGAATCCTAACTAACCAATCAACAATGCACTTACCTCCTTTCTTAATAAATTCAACATTAATAATTCTAACAGCACAATACTTGAAAAAGCATTAACAAAACAAAATATTTTACCTGAGAAACAGTGGCTTCTCTCTCGGTGGCTAGGTTTACAGACTTGGCAGTACAGACGTAGCGGCCTGCACTAGTGTTCTGGACATCTGACAGCACTAAAGTTCCCTGACCTATAACCAAAATGCCCTTTGTTCCATTTTTTACATCCTCCCAGCCCTCATTTTCACTTATATTCACTGTGGAAAAAAATAAAACATTTAATTAAGCTTTAAATCACAAATGCAGTGCAATTCTTATAAGAAGGTAAGCATTATTACTTAGAAGTTAAAAATGTAGGTTTTGAAGAATGAAAAACAATTTCTCTACTTTCAGTAAAGACCTATGAGTAACTGAGAGAGACCTTGCTTGGAGTAGGGTTAAAACAATGTTTTACCCTAAAATGGTTAAATTCATGAGAATTTACCACCTCTGACCATCACTGAATGTATGAAATTCGTAGATGCTCATTCAAAGAAACTTAACAACCTGAAAGTTACCTGCCCAGATAACTGACGTAACGACAGATGTGACACATTCATTCATTCACTGATGAGTGGCATCTGCCTTAGTTTTGTTACTGTCTAGAATCAAGAAATGGTTTTCTGAAAAGGAAAAAAAGCAAGAAGGGAAGGAGAATCCAAATGGGTGCTCACTGGGCTCCACCTATGGCAAAGAAATGGTTTTTCATTCTTCAAAACTTAACATTTCTCACCTACAGATTGAGCCCTACAAGCATCTGAAAGCATACTCACATGAAGGTAGAGGACTTACCAAAAAACCCAATACAGAACTCTTCCTACAGCAGTATGATATCAATGCAGTGGAGTGAAGGAGAGAGGGTGGTGATGGAGTGAGGGTAATTATGAAGCATGAGTGGCGATGGAGTGAAGGTGGATATGGAGCAAGGGTGTGACAGAATAAGAATGGTGATGGAGTAAGGGTGGTGAAAGTTACAGCATCAGTGTCCCATAATTTCAGAGCAACAGTTCAATGGTAGCTAAAGGTTAAACATGGAAACCAACTATTCACAGATAACATAAGATGACTGGTGAATAATGAAGCTGATGATAAAGTGAGGGTGGTAATGGTGTGAGGATGAAAATGGTGCAAGGATGGTGACAACATCACTGTCCTAAAATTTCAAAGTAATTAAATAATAAACTAAAATAGTGGTAAACAATGAAGAAATTTCAGTCTGTATCAAAATCTTAAATGAAACAGAATGGAAAGAACATACTGAAAACTGAATACAGCACAGAAACCAATCATTTACAGATGACAGCAGAAGATGACAATGTCACTGCCATACCATCATATGACAGCAAAAAAGCAGCTGTATAATAAGTAAAGGAAAGCTTACCCTGAATGATGATTTGGCCCATGCCTGGGATTATCCTTTTTTGAAGGTGGCAAACCTAATTCCACAAAATGGTCAACCTGGTCCAGACTGAGAAATCGTCAAACAAAGGTGTTTGAAGAATATCAAAGATCTTTCTTCTTAATTTCATCCAGCAAGAAGCTCCTTAAAAAGGCCAGGGTAGATGCCACCTTCCTTACATCAGAGGCTCTAGCATACAACTCAGGCTGAAAAAGGAGTACCGACTTCTAGATCTAACTAAATACGTTGTGCAGACAAAGTTTTTAAGGAACCTGGATGAACAAACAAACGTTCTAAATACTTTCAGCATCAAGAAATTCTTTGAGAGTCTTCAGACATAAAGGATGATGCTCTGATGAGAAGATTTTCCAAGACTGTATTAAAAGAAGACTTTGCAAGGCCATACTGCCTGTAAAGCTAACAGACTGTACAAGACTTAAGACCTTTTGACAACTCCCAGATTGAAAGAGATGGGAAAGTTTCAAGTTTCCTTTGAAAAAAGGATCTCAGTACTCTCCTCCACACAGGACCAGAAATATTACTATCAAATCCATAGAAAAAAGGATCATATAAGGCACTTTTACATGAAACAATAGTGTTACTGGTTTTATTTTCATCACAGAAGGAATTAGGCTAGAGATAAGCTAAACATACAAATTCAGTTTCAATGAACTCCTCAGAGTCTTCCAGAAAAGTCTGAAAAAAATTCCAAAATGACTGGACAGCATTATGTAAAAGGTCTCCATACTTTTTTCTATACATGCGCTTATGTAAATTGAAATATGAAGATTTCAAAACCCAAAATCTTGATCTTTGATCCCTTGTAGATGGTGATAGTTCCAAGACATTTTCAAGGGAACTGGTTCATCTGCAGCAGCCTCTTACACCAGGGCTAATTTAGTACATAGTAGTACATGCCTTAGGCTGGAGGTTTTGTACAAAAATGCAGAGATTAGTGATAAATGTAAAGGATCTAAAGTTCAAAGACTGAATCAGTGGAGGTAAGCCTGACACAGTTGATACAGTGGAGAAAAAAAAAAAAAAGCTGGTGTCACTCTCAAAGCTATAAGCACATAAGAGTGGAGACAATAAGGGTCTAGAATATTCTATGAATATGAATATTATGTAAATGCAATAATTTCATTAATGCTGCCATCAAAGTGGAGAACAACTAAACTTGTGATATGTACAAGAATTTAATTTCTCTTTATGTTTTTAAGCTAAAGACTGGCCTAATTTTCCCAGAAGGATACATGATTGCAACTAGGGACGGAGAAGATAAAGTATGGGGGGATTAGTGTCTTGATAAAAGGATCCCATTAAATTCTAAGAAATATAGACGGACAGCTCATTCAAATAGTATGCAATGGGTAAGATTACAATACAAAGAGAGTATATAATGGTTTTGTTAGTTTACAACCCACTAACACGATACAATGATTAAGAGGAATCCTGATAATTGGGGATTTTGATTACAGGGATATTGACAGATAAAACAAACTCTCATTGAGATAGAAAATCATGGAGAAACAAGTTCCTGGAATGTTTACAAGAGAATTGCCAGCCATAGAGGGGCTAATAAAGCAACTATGCTTAACCTTGTCTTTAAATATAATAAATTGGAAATCAGACATAACTATGATATAGTAACTGAAAAATATAACCAATTAAAGCTTGACGCTGAGTGTATGGTTGAAGAGGACATAAGAAGGGGATCAGTGTGGGAACATGGTCTAGAGAGGAAAATAACAGCAAAAATAATGAGCTGATTAAGTCCTCTGAGGGTATAAATTGGGAAAGAAAGTTCTGAAACGAAAGTATAGACCAATGCTACAGCAGATTATGTGAACTTACAATGGAGTCAGATACTGGGTATAACTGGATGTAATGAGAAGAGAAAGATTAATAATGAAAGAAGCATTGTTTAACAAAGAATGCCAAGGTGAGAAGGAGCTCAAAGATGCTGTATGGAGGAGATACAAGGATGACACTACATCCAGCCGGCATTAGAAAGATATAAGACAGCAAAAAATAATTACTGTAGGATAGAGGGAAAAGCAGAATAAATAATATTGCAGACAAGGCAAAAAACAATGCAAACTTTTCTGTAAGTTCACCAGGAGCAAGATCATTGGTTAAAGAGCAGTTTATCAGCTTAAAAGAATCACAGGAAAGACTCACTAAGGATGACGAGAAAATCTGTGAGAGGCTGAATCATAAGTTTAGAAGTATTGTCACAGTGGAGGAAACTATTATCCCAACAGTAAGAAGGTGGGATGGGGAGGAAGTCTTGAAAGGTACAGAAATTAATAGTTATAATAAAGTCATCAAAACAACTTGATCCATACAGGGCTCATAGTCCTAATGAAGTCTTCCATATGTGTGAAAGAATGTGCAAAGACACTTGCTAAGCTACTCAAAATTTTGTTCAAGTCACCACAGAAGACACAGTACCAAAGATATGGAAGGGAACAAATGTCCTGACTGTATTCAAAAGACATAATTGAGAAACTGCACTCAGCCACAGATAAGTTTCCCTAACAAGGATGGTCTGTAAAACACCAAAAAAAGATAATCAGAAAGCAAACTAATGACAACCTTCAAAGGAGAAACTACCTAACTGGAAGACAAAAATGAGGTCATATATTATAATCCTCCTAGATCTCAATGGGTGAGCTTTATTTTAGAGTAAAGAGATGGACAGATAGGCTGTACATTCCTGGATAGACAGAAAGCTTCTGATTCTGTACCCCATCAGAGGTGGAATAAGAACCTAGATTTTCAAGAAGGAAAGACTACCTTAGTGGATGGGGGCAGAAAATGCAGGTTAGAGGAGAATTCTCGAAATGGGTTGGGGTAACCATTGGTAATCCACAGGGCTTGGGCTTAGCCTTGGGCCCATTGTTATTCTTGTGCATGTAAATAAGTCACCTGAGGGCTAGAAAGTTACCAGAACATGTTTGTGGATGATACCACATTCATGGAAGAGATAAAGAATGCACTAACTGCAACTGCATCAGCTAAAAGTAGAACTTGGATAGGCTCTAAAGTCAGTTGAGGTAGGTTAAATGGCTTATAAAATTTAACCTGAGCAAGTGCAAAGTAATGAGGATTGAATCCAATGAAAGAAGGCCTCATTGTAACCATCACCAAACATGACATAAACTACAGAAATGTGTGCATGAAAGGGACCTTAGAGTCAATGGCATGCCTAAACTATCACCAGAGCTCTACAACAGGGGAATTCTGAAAGAGGCAAACTGACTGACAAAAAATATTACAAATGCATGAAAGTATTTGGATGAGGAAATATCTGACAAACTATTTTCAACATACTGAATTATGCCATTCAAGTCTGGTCACTTCAATTAATGAAGCACAGAGATCTAATCAGAGGATCCAGCAAAAGTAAGCAAAGATGGTACCTGAATTAAGAGGGATAACCTTCAATAAGAAGCTGAGGGCTATAAATTTGTCCACAATGGAAGAAAGAAGAGAGAGGGGTAACCTGATTACAGACTTCCAGTTTCTTAATCAGTTTGACCATGTTGATAAAGAACAGTTCTTTATGAGATGCATTACCAGAATAACCAGAGTTAATTACGAGAAGCTTGTTACAAAAGATGTAAAGAAGTACTGATTTAGTGTAAGCGTGGTGGATGATTGGACCAGGTTAAAAAATGAAACTGTGAATACCAGCAGAATACAAATGTTTTAACCCTTATTATTTATCTATCTAACTATCTACCTATATCTCAGATGCCTATTCCCTTGGGGAACTCCCTTCAAAGGGGTGGCCACAGCAAGTCTCTACTTATCCCTGTCCTTACATGCCTCCCTAGCATATGTGATTCCACACATTCCTTCACCATTTCTCTTCCTCCATTACTCTTCTACTCTATTTTCCTTTGTAACATGTGGTCTTCCTCTCACAAAAACCCCTTTCATTGTACTGTCCTTCACTCTCTTTGTACTGTCATACACTTTCCTTGTAAACTCCTCATCTTGCAAAATCTTCACATGTCCAAACCACCTCAAAGTATCATGTTCCACCTACTCTAACACTTCACAATTTATTCCCTTTGCATTCCCTGCCATATCAAATCTTTCATAAGCTCTGTCATTTCTTTCTTCATTCCACCTAGTCATACCACATGCTCCTCTTAAATACCTCATTTCCATAACCTGGGTTTTTGACCTCTTTAACACTCCATGTCCATATTTTGGCTGCATAGGTCAGGGTTGGGGGACTATGCCATCCCCTAATCATTTCTTCACTTTCGTACTTACACCTCTACCCTTCATTATCCTATTAAAGGACCGAGTGACTCTTCTACCCTGTACTGCTCTCCCCCTCATCTCTCCTTCTGTGTCACCATACTTAACTAAGGTAGCTCCTAAATCTTTCAATTCTCTCAACTCTTCCAGTCTTTCTTTCCCCATATCTGTAACATGGTTTAGTATGTACACTTTCTTCTTTTACTCTAGAGGGTTTGCAAAATCTCTACCATCACGTTACTTTTACTTTCATCTATCTTCTGTTGTCTATGCTTATATACATTATAGAACACACTCACAACCTTCTGCAACCCCTCTTCTCTCTACACAAACAGCACACAGGCTGTTGCTAGCCACCTTAACTCACCAACACACTCATCTCTTCACTCCCTTTCCTTTGTTTTCCTTCACATATATGTTAAAAAGCCATGATGATATTAGACAGTCCCGCCTCACACCCACATGTAGTCTGAAAATTTTGCTCAATTCTCCATCCACTCTTAAACATGCATTTGCTAATCTATAAAAGGCTTTCACACAAGCCAACAGTTGTCCCTCAACCCATATATCCTAAATAGATCCCATAAAGCATTCCACTCACTCTGTTATACCCTTTCTCCAGATCCATGTAAGCTGCATACAGCTTCTTACATTTTGCTAGATACTTTTCCAGCTAGTTTTACCACAAAATATTGATCTACACATCCCCTACCTTTCCTAAAACCCCCTTCCTCCTCACTTATTCTGCATTCAGTCACTTCCATCACTCTACTCATCAATCCTCTTGCTCACACTTTTCCTGGTATATTTAACAGACTTATTCCCCTATAATTGCTACATACATTCTAAGCACTTTTTCCTTTAAATAAAGAAACAGTCATAGCTTTCACGTAATGCTCTGGCACAACCTTGTTTCCAAGCTAAATTACATATCAAATGCATCTACTCTATCAACTTTCTCCTCAATGCTTCAACAGTTAATCTATAATCCCATTAACAACAGGTGCCTTTCTTACCTTCAACCTCATTATTGCCAGTTTTTATCTCACTTCTTGCTACAGGATCCAGCACTTGTATCCCTTTCCTTCCATTTTCCATACCAATGCATGTAATAACTGCCTCCTCACCTTCTCCCATATTCATAGTTCTTCAAAATACCCTTTCCATCTTCCTTACCTTTCCTTCATTGATCCAGCAACTCCCCTTTCTTACTTATCACATTACTGTTTCCACTTTTACGTCAACCTCTTTCCTTTTTCACCTCTTTCCAGTACAATTATTTTTTTCTCTAAACTTTTCACTCAACTTCCAAAATCTTCATTTACTCTTTCTTTATTTCCTTTTATCAGCTTCTTAACATTTCACTTACACATCTTACATTCTTCCCTCCTCCTTTGCAGAACTTTCACTGGTATCATGTGTACCATTAGTGGTACACACTTACATATTTTCCTCCTCCAGAAAAAAGCATCAGACAACCCACCTGCCATCCCTTTCAATACAATCACATCCAACAACTTCAACCTTGCATACCTATCAGATAACACATAATCCCCCTTGGTCATTTATACTGTATTTGTGTATGCACAGGTCTTTAAGCCATGTATTGTAAATCATCATTCCTCTTCCAGGACACAGTGAAAGAATGAAAATATCTTTTGGGTTGGTTGGAGGCCAACTTTGTAAATTTGCTGTTTTGTATGTCCTTTCATGTCATAAAGTAGTCAAAAAATCAGAATTTGCAGGTTTATTCTGTGCTTGAAAGTTGCTCTGTAGGATATAAACAATAATTCTTATGATATGAATGATTGATTGAGTATCAGTGAAAGGTTCTCTTGCTTTGGTTTTTGCGTTGATTTTTTGTGTGTGTGTGTTAGAAAAAATCTGAAAAAAGATTTGTATGGCATATGTGAAAACTCTAAAAGAAATGAGTGTATGTGTTGTAAATGTGGCAGTATGAGGAGAGAGTTTGACACATGTGGTCTTGGAGTTCCATCTCTTAGTACTTTTATAGCATCATACTGTAATTTAAACCTGTCATTCCTTCTGCATTTGCATGTTTTATAAATACATTCATACAGATGGTAGGATGAGTAAAAGTTTTGAGATAGAAGGGGGATTGAGACATAATTTTCATGCACCTCACCTCTTCAGTGTACATTTTGGTTAGGACACTGGGGAGAGATAATGCCAAGCACAAAAAAAAAAAAGGATGGATAAAGCATGAGTTGGAAAGAAAGAACTGATCATCATGGCTAACTTATCTGAAGACAGACTCATTGTTGCTAGTAGAGTGAAAGGGAATTACAAATGATGAATGAGTTTGCATGGTTTGTTAAAGAGGTCTTAAAGATGAAGGTACCAGTAAATTCCAAGAGTAAGTTCATGTTTTTAGAAAGGTGGGAGAGTGAAATGGTATATGATGTAGTACTTTACAGAATAAATCAAACACTTATCTGAAGTGCAAGGTTGGAATGATTGGTGAAATGGTTGAAGAGGTTAGAGGATTTAGGTAATTAGGTTCAGGATTATGCAAACATGGTATAAATGGAGGGAAAAATGAAGAGAGAGCTGTTTAGGGGAGGAAGGTGATTGGATCAGTGGGTAGCATTATGAAAGGGAATAATGTGACCATGAACTTAGAAAAGGCCTGAAGTTCAGACAGTATATTTCTAACTTTGATATATGGATGTGAAACATGAGCATGGAATGGGGCAGAGAGGTTTAGGTTTCAGGCTGTCATTATAAGCTTTTTGAAGTGTGTTTAACATGCTGGTTTATGAGATGATGTAAGAAGTAGTAATGCACATATGTAGATTAGTACTGTCAAAGAGAGATAAAGACATGGGATATCGTGTCCATGAGCAGGTTAAGCAGGATATTTGGAAGTTGTTTGGTCATGAGGAGAGGATGATTGGTTGATGAAGAAATTATATAGGAGTAAAGTTGAAGGAAAAGTGATTGAATATACTGAGGAGATGAGACAGTAGACTGTGAGATTGTTGGAGCATGGTAGACATGTGTATTTGGATATGACAGCCTTAAGACTTTTGTGTGCTCCAATGACCTCCCAGGGAATGAAAGTTATAGGTATAGATGGAATAGCATATACAGTTACTTCACTTGCCCTGTTTCATGTATCCGTAACTCAGTTACTGTTGAATTAATTAGCATCTTTTGTAACTGTGTTCTTACTTAGTTTCTAGTTATTTTTCTTGAAGACCTGTCATTTCTGATTCCTAAAAACTGCTTAATATACACTTAAAATCTGTTTAAAGACTGAATATTGTAATCATCATCTCCCATATCCCTTACTACTCCATATAGACCTTGGTGCTCAACTTTTTCCACTAGATCAATGTGTTTCCTTTGTCATACTGAATATTTAGTTAATCTTTTATCACCAAATCATAATTTATGGACATAATTTATTATGTCTTTCAGAATTTTGCCATTGTATGGTTGTTAAGAGTTGAAGTAAGTGATACTTCTTGAGATGCTGTTTGTCTTGACTTACCAATAACAGAAGTAGGCTTATCATGCCTCAGGCTCTCATTTAGACTGGGCACTTCTAAGCAAGCAGACTGAATAGATTCTCAGAGTTTTAGGAAAAGTCATTGGTCAAAGGGGCACAGAGACCAAAGGTGTGATTGGCTTAACTGGCTCATGGGAGTTGCTTTGATCATTGATTAAGTCAGTAGTGTGTAAGTAGTAATATTTGATTCTTACTACATTTATGCATGTGGATTCTGCTCCATTTCCTTCATTTATCTGATAGGATACCAATACAACCATATATGCTTGGATGTATGTAAAGTAACTGATATTTTTTTTAAGTAAGCTGAGATGG
>JAUUDW010193698.1:788-14479 GCA_032361385.1 Panulirus guttatus | reverse complement strand
AATGGAACGATGTGGTATACCGGGGTCGACGTGCTGTCAGTGGACTGAACCAGGGCATGTGAAGCATCTGGGGTAAAGGCCTGGATGTGGAAAGGGAGCTGTGGTTTCAGTGCATTACACATGACAGCTAGAGACAGTGTGAGCGAATGAGGCTATTTTGTCTGTCTCCTGACGCTGCCTCGCTGGAAATCCTCCACTCCTGCTTTAGTTTTCCAAAAAAGGAACAGAGAAGGGAGCCAAGTGAGGATTTTTCCCTCTAAGGCTCATTCCTCTGTTCTGAGCGCTACCTTGCTGATGCGGGAAATGGCGAATATGTATAAAAGAAAAGAAAATTTCATACGCATTTGCCATTTCCCGTTTTAGCGAGGTAGCGTTAAGAACAGAGGACCGAGCCTTAGAGGGAAATTCCCCACTTGGCCCCCTTCTCTGTTCCTTCTTTTGGAAAAGTAAAAACAGGAGGGGAGGATTTCCAGCCCCCCCACTCCCTCCCCTTTTAGTCGCCTTTTATGAAACACAGGGCATACGTGGGAAGTATTCTTTCTCCCCTATTTCAACATATCACATGACCCAGAATGTTCAAGATGAAACTACCACAATGATGACACTGAACATTTACTCTTCAATTGCCCTGCCTTCTCCCCTACCAAGACACACATCATCATCCAGTGGATGTGGCTGACTTCCTATGTGCAATGAGAGCTCCACGACAAGAAGGTAAGGTATGAACTAAGGAGAAGAATTCTGGTTAGTATTCATGATTGAGGTTAGCATCTATTCTAGATATTATATAATTACCTGGTCGAATGGGTCCTCAATAGACACGATAGGGAACTCCTTGCAGAAATCCATATACATGTTTCTGAGTTGGTCACCTGAAATCTTCTGAGATCCATCATTGTTGGCAGTCTTGAAGTCCAAGTCATACACATTATTTCCCTTGTAGAATTCTGAAGCAGCCACATCCATACCAATTTCAATTCTACCAGTGTAACCTGCCTTCTGAATGGCCTCCTGAATAAGATTGAGGGCATCCTTGTTGTTGAGAATGTTAGGGGCAAAGCCGCCTTCATCACCAACTGCTGTAGCATCCAAACCGAAGCGGGACTTGATGACAGCCTTAAGGTGATGGTAAATCTCACTGCCCATGCGCATAGCCTCAGTAAAGCTGTGTGCACCAGTGGGGAGGATCATGAACTCCTGCATGGCTAGTTTATTGCCAGCATGTGAGCCGCCATTAATAACATTAAACGCTGGCACAGGCAGAATTACATCATTATAATTTGCAAGGTTAGCAATGTGCCTGTTGAAAGAGAAAAGAAATTAAAATTACATAAAAACTATAAATCTATATTACAGTTTATTCCTAGATACATACCCCAAGGCATCTCAAAACATTTCCCTATTTATATCAATGGCTGACCATCATTACATATTAGATGATGACCTAACACCATCATTTATATTTGCTGAAAATTATGCATACTTATTGGGCTATCATATGGTTACCAGCTGCTCACATTCGTATATACTTATTCATAATCACCCTAGAAGCTCTTTTTGAAAGGGTCCTAGTGTTACTCAGAACACACAGGAAAAGAATGATGACTGTGTCCGCAAGTTTATACAAAGATGAAATCAGAAGTATGAAAGCACAAAGAAAGTTATGTTAAGGGGAAACAATAAAATATAGGAAAAGAAGAAGTGGTGTTTTAATCCTGAGGAAGCACAACAAATCACCAACTGGGTCTTATACATAAATGACTAACTGAAAGATAAATGGAAGGTGAAACTCTGTTCACTTTCCCCATTACAATATTTCCATGTTTATTACATCATCTAGCAACCTACAATACACTAATTTAATTACATATTTTTATTCTTAGTAAGCTTGTCCTCAAAAATTCTGATGTTACTTTAAACTGATCTTGAGATTTTCGCTTAAGAAAATGTATGAACCTCCAAGGAATACTTGGTCCATGCAGAGAGAAAATTCAAAATATTGCAAGTAAAAAAAATAAACCTCATAATCTGTCATGAAGAGATTTGTAGGGCCCAGATGTGGATAGGGAGCTATGGTTTCTGTGTATTAAACATGACAGATAGTAAATCGACGTGCCCTTTCTTCAACTGTTCCTTGCGCTACCCCAATAATGAGGATAATGATCAAATATGAAAAAAATCTACCTGTAAAGAGGAATTCCTTGTTCAGCTGCACCAGCCTTACAAATGGCCAGGGAGACACCAAGGATAGCATTGGCACCCAAACGGCTCTTGTTCTCAGTGCCATCCAACTTGCACATGAACTCATCACACTCCTTCTGTTGGACCACTGTAAGGCCCTGTGGAAATATAGCATCTTAATATTAATATCCAGTAACCTTTTCATCCTCTTAGTTTTAATTAAAACCTTACCTAAAGCACTGACCCATATAAATTCTGCTCTGAAAATACAGTCACCATACACATGAAAGTAGCACCTATACACGAATTTCTTTCAGGATTTCTTTCCCTAAACCTCTTTTTACCGATCATATTCATACCATCTAATTCATGGATTCTTACAATTTGAACAGTGACTCAATCTACTGCTCCATTTTCATCAATCTCCTACAATATCAGTAGCATTTCATCTATACTGCTCATCACTTAAAAACACTTTTTATAACAGATGACATGGCATGAGTAAAGCAACAAGCAATCATAAGGATCAGGATGAAAGGTAGACATGAGAAAAAAAAAAAGAATAAAAGGATTAATCTGAGTTCCTCAGGTATTTGTGAATCCAGCTCTTAAAGGTGGAAGGGTCACAGAAAGAAATTTCTGCTACAATCAATTCCTAAGCAATTTAAGCAAGGAGAAAAACAGGTTACTATGCTGTTACTTGCCGGAGAAAATTTGAAAGAACAGCTGAAGAAATGGATCCATGAGAGAAAAGCTCCTTGATGGCTGACTAGAATAGACAAGTCAGAGATAAAGGAATGGGAGTGACAGATAAGGATAGGGTCCCAGGTAAAAATGGTAATAACATAGGAATATATGGGAAAAACTTACCTACAGGTATGGGTGAAATTAATGCTCTCAACATAAGGACACCCACAGAAATATGTGCATGCATATCGGTATCCACAGAAGACAGGGAAGACAAGAGTACAATTGATTTGTTTCATTAAGAGAGAGTGCATGTTATATCAGGTCTATTAGAGACTTAGTTTAGGGCTTAATAGACCGTGATAGTGATACAAAAATTAGACTTTTACTTTTTAATCATGGAAAAAGAATGAGGATAAAAGCTGAAGAATATAGAATAAAACATGTCAAAAAGGTTATGAATGAAAAGCAGAGATATATCATATATACAGCACAGGAGGCTCATGTCAAAAAGGTTATGAATGAAAAGCAGGGAGATATCATATATACAGTACAGGAGGCTGAAGTGATGTGGAGGCTCTTGAGTGCATAAACAGAGGCAACCAGAGTTGAGTGGCAAGAACACAGGCTGTGGAAAGAGCAGCAGTACAGCATGAAATCTTAGGGTGATAAAGCTTCGAGGAAGCCAAATCTTACGGAAATCAGAGATGAATGGAGAGCAAAGTATAGCATATAAAATCTTGGATAAAAAGCTAGGGTGCATAATGAATAATAAAAAAGCAAATGAGGCTCCAAAAAAGGAATGAAAATCTCAGATTATAAAGCAATTCCTGAGAGAAGTTAAAGGTGAACGAAGATATGTGTAAAAAAAATAAAGGAGAATTACTCATGTTTGGGAGGCTGCTCATGGCAATTGATGAGGTTTGTGTGAAAGAGGAATGCACAGAGGAAGACATTATGAAAGAGGTGAAAAGACTAGTAAGGCATAGATGGTGAGAGGAGATGAAGCTGCAGTTGAGAAGGATTTTGAAAGTGTGACAGTATGGTAAACTAGTTGCATGCCTGACAACTGGGAGAAGGTAAGGATTGTTCTAATGCAAGAAAGAAACTGAATAAAAATATCCATGGCAAGTACAGAGGAACAAGCCATCTTGGTAAATATACAACAGCTTACATAGAAGAGTCATAATTCATGGTTAAAAGATAAGGGAATCCTTTGGAGGTGAAGAACATGATGGATATGAGAAGGGATTAAGTTATGTAGACCAGCTTCCAGCCCTTGAGTAGTAAAGCAAGTCTTAAAGAAAATGAAATTCAATGAACCAATTATGGATTCAAAAGTCATTTGATAAAATTAAAAGGAAAATAATTTGGAAAGACATAATAATAATAGTACAGGTTGTACCCCTGTATCCGGCAACCTTGGGACCTGGCCATTGCCGGACCACAGAAATTGAGCCCTAAGTCATACAAGATCCGATCTCATAGTACTTGCACAATGTCTTTATAGAAGTTCCTTGACTAAATTTTTCAGTAACTCTACCTTTTCAAGCATAGATAATGATTTTTGCTTATGCTTACTAGCACTAGCACCATCCTCTGCACCTCTTGGTCTCTTGGATGATATCCTGAAGGGCTAAAACACAGCTGAATATACGAAATTAGCAGGACTTAATTAGCTCAGCTGCAGTGCAAACAGATTTTGACACCTTAGTGCTGCTAACAGCACTGCCCTGGTGGCAGATCCACAATTCAGTAACTAAAAACGTGCCAGACCATGGGAGTTGCCAGACCAAGGAGCACCGCATTAGAGAGGTACAACCTATATACATAAACATCTCTGAATGGTGCTAAAGATTTTATAAGGAAGAAGTCCTTCTGTAATGGTAAATCGTGGTACAGCATAAACTATGATATGAAATAAACGTGGATGTGTGTTAATGCTGTGTAGCGTCATAAACATGGATGTATGTCAGTTCTAGGTAACGTCATAAACGTGGATACGTGTTAGTGCTGTGTAACATCATAAAATGTGGATGTGTCAGTGCTGTGTAACGTCATAAACATGGATGTGTTAGTGTTGTGTAACGTCATAAACGTGGATGTGTATTAGTGCTGTGTAACATCATAAATGTAGATGTGTGTTAGTGCTGAGTAATGTCATACACATGGATGTGTTAGTGCTGTGTAACGTCATAAACATGGATATGTGTTAGTGCTATTTAACATCATAAATGTGAATGCATATTAGTGCTGCATAACATCACAAATGTGGATGCATGTTAGTGCCGTGTAATATAATAAACGGATGCGTGTTAGTGCTGTGTAAGATCATAAACGTGGATGTGTGTTAGTGCTGTGTAACGTCATAAACGTGGATGCATGTTAGAGCTGTGTAATGTTATAAACGTGGATGTGTGTTCGTGCTGTGTAATGTTACCATGAAATTTCCATGTCTATATGGATGGAACATTACGTTAGATGACAATATACAACAATGCTGAAGCAGAATGGAAGCCACTACAGTTACTCAGTGATGATGCCATTACAATGAATCAGGAAGCTGGCGGCATGGTAGGACAATGTGATGTGTACATGTGCTGAGATATAAACAGCTGTAGAGTAATATAAATATGGACAGAAAATAACTCAAAATTGAAAACTGGGAAAGCTTGAGTGTAGATATATGCACGGGAGAACGAAAGGTGTTCCAAGAGCACTGGTAACCAGGATGAATTTAAGTGAAGGGTCTGCAAGAAGCCTGCATAGTTGGGTGTATATTGAAACTTTAAATAAAACAAAACATCAAACTATTATTTTTGTACATCTAGACTGATTTGAAGTAAGAGCAGGAAGAATAGGTACTTCAAATAGTAAATCTGGGATTTGGAGAAAAGTTCAGAGGAAATAAAGATATGAGAAAGACATATTGTGTGAAGAAATTAGCTGAAAGACACTTACACACAAGCTTTTAAGACAGTAAGGCTATGGGGGGAAAAAAGGTCAATGGCAAGCCATATTAAAAAAAAAAAGTGTACAGAAGACTTATAATGGGAATGGAGTCATTAATCCTCCTCAACAAATACAGTCAAAATGTAAAGTGAAAAATTAAGAGCAAATATGTTTAAAACCTCTGTTCACCGAATATTATCAAGTTGAAGTTGTATGAATCTGACCAATCCCAAGTAAATGCAAATGAAGTTAAAGTAATCCAATAAGTAAAAAGCACCATTAAATACAAACCAGTTTACTGATGATCAGTATAACGGCAAAATTAGTCATTCTACCGAAAAGATTGCTTTCTAGTCAAGACTTTTATTATCGTTATTATTATTATTATACCTGATCACTGTTTCCCGCTTTAGCGAGGTAGTGCCAGGAAACAGATGAAGAAAGAGCCATTCATTCACATACACACATATATACATGCATGCACATTATGCACAATACATTCATATACATACCAACATATATACATACATATATACATATGCATATACATATACACATGAACATATTCATACTTGCTCGCCTCCATCCATTCCTGACGCCACCCTGCCCCACAGGAAATAGCATCACCACCCCTGCGTCAGTGAGGCAGTGCCAGGAAACAGACAAAAAGGCCACATATATTTTCCAATACTTTGAATTATTTGTCTATCATTACCTCCACTGTAGGCAACATACAGTGGTTCAAATACATAGAGCCTTTCAATGACTTCTTTCAAAGGCACTATAATGATATGGGTATAAATGCTATTATCATGCCATCTTAGATTTAAAGAAAGAAGTGTATGAGAAAAATACATTAATTAGATCTTCTCAGGTATCTGTAGACCTGACTCAAAAGTGAACAGATTACACGACAATGAAATGACAAAAGAAGGAAAAGAATTCCACAGCATCACTGTTCAAGGAAAGAATACAGTACTGTCATGGTCAATCCTCATATGGCCAGTCTCCACAGAGGTAGCATGGGAAGCAGCAATCAGATCCATGCCATAGGTAACAAGCATTGGTGGCATGGATTTACACAGACAGCTTAAGAATTCAGTAGGTGAAACAATCGGTATCTGTAAACCACGGAGAAGGAACCAACATCACAGCAGAGAAAAGAATGGTTAGAGAGAATTAATTACGCAGAGCTTACAATTCCACTCTGGCTAATACAAAGATGGAAGAAGAGCCACCCTGAACAGTTCCCCATTCAGAGGTACATAAAACTTCTGTAGACATGAATTTGATCGAGTTACTGCTTCCCCATTCAAAGATGTTGCACAACTTTGAATTAAGTGAGGAGATATTTTCAATATTGGATAGGAAATGATATATTCAATACCGGAAAGGGAATGATATGTTCAATACCGGAAAGGTAGTGAGTAAGAGAGGAAGGGAGGGAAAGCGAGATGAAATTCACAGAGTGGAATCATCAGCATAAAAATGAAGTGTTAGAAGCTGAAGACAGATCATGTATGGATATAAGAGAGATTAGACAGTAGGGCAGAACCATAAGAGACATCATTGTAGATGGATAAGACAGTACATGTTCCATGAATGACCACTGCAATAGATCTACTGTTAAGGAAGTTATACATCAGAGAAAAGCAAAAAAGCCAAAAAAGCATGGTAGGTTTAGAAGGAAAGACTCATGCCACACCTGTCAAAGTTTTGGAGATATCTAGGTGCATAAAAGATTCACAAAAATCTCAGAAAGAAGAGACAGAGATAACTCAGATGAGAGATCACCAGTAGATGTTGCATAATGAAAGCCATATTGGTTATCAGAAATAAGAGAAGGTATCCTAAGAGTTTGCAATAGAAAGTTAAGGAGCTTCAAAGAATTTGGAGTATGTAGAAATTAATGCAATATGGCAATAGTTGGGAAGGTTAATGCAGTCTCCTATCTTAGGGCTGCTGCACCAACGAATGCTTCCGGGGTGTAGGAAAAGATGAGTTCTGAGACAGACCAAATAGGTGAGCAAGGATCAGAGATAACTCATAGGCACACTCCCTGAGGACTTATGCCATCTGGTTCATAAGCCTTGTCCACTTAAAGAAATAAAAATACTTAGAAGATCCTGTGCGAAAAAAATACAGGAAAGGGCACAAGTTTGGTGAGAGGACACGAGGAGGGCTAGACACAAAATCATTTTAGAGTAAAATTAGAGAATGGTGCACCGAAAACAGCACCTTCATCAGTTGGAGACTTAGCTATTGATTGATCTGAACAGAAAAGAGAAGGTACAACTGAATTACAGTACAGAAGATATTGGATATGCTTCTGGATATATAACAGAAAAAGTTATTTGGAGGAGGCAAATCAGCACACATTCCTTACATGATGGTGTGCTTGACTTTAAAAAGAACTGAAGTGAAGTGATTCAGGGAAAGGGATGAATTTCATGGCCTGATTTGCTCTGTACCTGATGCGACAGGCATCGGCTCAGGAGAAATCAAACCATGATAGGGTTGAGAAAGATCTGTCAGACGATGGAACACAGGAACCCATCCTAGCCAGATAGCCTTGACTATGCAACTGGAGATACCCCTACAGCACCCATATCAAGCAAACGCAGTTCAGAAAGAGCGCAGGGATGACTGCTTTTCTCTTAAAGCGCAAAAGTTGGCATTTTGTGGGAGAGATAAAGGATGGCATGCTCAACGTGAGAGTGAAACCTACACACAATGATTTCAAGAATTGTTGTTTTCACCGCACTAAGGTGATCCATCAAGTAAGATGAACATCAATAACAATCCCTTCTAACGGTACACAAAATATCTATTTTATCCTACCACAAATCATTCCTCTGACAAACCCAGCTGAATATTTTTTATCCTAAATAGATTTTTTCAGCAAATCTATCTCCATTATGGAGGCACTAATTTAATACCAAATTGCTCTTCATACCTTACCAAGGAAGCATCAGAAAAAAAATTAGGCATGGCAATGCATTCTTAAAACATCAGAAAGCAAATGTCCTCCTTACAATAGTTGAAACACTAAATTCTCAAAATCTCTTTGCCAAATTGAAACTTTCTGTATGTTAGTAACAGTTACATTGAATAACAAACTTTACTAAATTCCTATGAAAATAATCATTATTGTTCAAAAGTTCAGAAACTCCAAAACCTGGGATTCAAATGTATAAGTAGAAAACTGAAAAAGTAACAGGGCACATGCCTCCATCCTCCAGCATACTATAACAGGGCACACGCTACCATCCTCCAGCATACTGTAACAAGGCACACGCTACCATACTGTAACAGGGCACATGCCACCATCCTCTAGCATACTGTAACAAGGCACACACCACCATACTGTAACAGGACACATGCCATCATCCCCTAGCAAACTGTAACAAGGCACATGCCACCATAATGTAACAGGGCACATGCCACCACACTGTAACAAGGCATATGCCACCATACTGTAGCAGGGAACACGCCAACATATTGTAACAGGGCACATGCCACAATACTGTAACAGTGCCCATGCCACCATCCTCCAGCATATTGTAACAGGGCACACACCATCATCCTCCAGCATACTGTAAAAGAGCACACGCCACCATCCTCCAGCATACTGTAACAGGGCACATGCCACAATACTGTAACAGGGCACATGCCACAATACTGTAACAGGGCACATGCCACCATACTGTAACAGGGCAAGTGTTACCATCCTCCAGCATACTGTAACAGGGCACACGCCACCATCCTCCAACATACTGTAACAAGGCACACACCACCATACTGTAACAGGGCACATGCCACCATACTGTAACAGGGCACATGCCACCATCCACTAGCATACTGTAACAGTACACACGCCATCATCCTCCAGCATACTGTAACAAGGCACATGCCATCATACTGTAACAGGGCACACACTACCATCCTCCAGCATACTGTAACAAGGCACACGCCACCATACTGTAACAGGGCACATGCCACTATTCTCCAGCATACTGTAACAGGGCACATGCCACTATTCTCCAGCATACTGTAACAGGGCACACGCCACCATACTGTAACAGAGCACAAGCCACCATCCTGTAGCATACTGTAACAAGGAACACGCCACCATCCTCCAACATACTGTAACAAGGCACATACCACCATACTCTAACAGAGTACAGGCCACCATACTGTCATATGGCACTTGCCACCATCCTCCAGCATACTGTAACAGGGTACACACCACCATACTTTAACATGGTACATGCCACCATACTGTAACAGGGCACACGCCACCATCCTCCAGCATACTGTAACAGGGCACACGCCACCATACTGTAACAGGGAACATGCCACCAATCTCCAGCATACTGTAACAGGGCACACGCCACCAACCTCCAACATACTGTAACAGGGCACACGCCACCATCCTCCAACATACTGTAACAGGGCACACGCCACCATCCTCCAACATACTGTAACAAGGCACATGCCACCATACCGTAATAACAATTGTGTAAACTTACGCTCTTCATCATCTCTGGAGCGATGATGTTGTTCACATTCTTGACAGCGTTGAAGACGGACTTGCCGTGGTACTTCTGCTTGTCTCCATCTCGCATCTCAAGGGCTTCATGCACGCCAGTGGACGCTCCGGAGGGCACGGCTGCCCGGAACAACCCCTTGTGAGTGTACAGGTCAACCTCCACAGTGGGGTTACCACGGGAATCAAAGATGGTGCGAGCGAATATCTTGTTAATGGACATTTTGGTGGCTGCTTGATGGATGGAATCTCTCTGAAAGAAACGACCCAATAGAAATACGAGAGCACAAAAATCATACAAGGTTGGACAGACATTACACTTTATAATGGCAGTTAAAAAGCAACTTTCAAAACGTTTGATTATCATGAAAAAAATTCTCCCTCCAACGGCCTCATACTGTATAGTACTTAATAAGGCTTCGTCTCTTGTGCTCGCTGGAGAGTGTGGGAAATATGTGCCATGTTTATCTATTTCGGGGACGTGTCAGCCATTGTCGGCGTTGGCAAGGCAGCGTCAAGAACTGATGACTGAGTCTTAAGTGTGTGAGTGTATATATATATACATATATATATATGAACCGTGACTCGTTTGCTGAGGCTTCTTCACGTTGGAGAACGCGCTCCACGCAGGAGCAGGGTACATGGACGCCTTTAGAGTGAGGTGGTTCTGTGGGCTGACGGTCTGTGCCAACGATCGTTACGTCTGGGGAATTGGACGGCTTCTAGTCCGGGTCGCTGGCCGGCCAATACGGACGGCCGACATTCTGTCCAGCCAATACTATCGGATCATCCTACATTCCCCCCCCCCCCCAAAGTCGGTCAGTTATACCAGTGTCAATAATGGCGCCGTCCGGTAGTGCTCCTACGGAGGAAACAATTGACATATCCGACTTCTCAACTCACCGTCGAGTAATGTCCCGTTAACATCCAGTGCACTTCCTAAGGGAGCGGAAACGCTTGTTGGTCAAGAGGGAAGTCTGGACCTACAGTTCTTCCAGGACGTAAATGGCGGCCGCTAGACACAGAAAATATTTCCAAGTTTTCCTCGAAGGCGAGAGACGCGGTCGGTGCTCACTGGTACGCCGATGGCCGGTCTGTTTGGTGCGTGTGTCCGGTAAACTTGGGCAAGATTTGGCGGGGAAGCTGAACACTTAAATGGCACCCGGTCGAGCGACACTACCGCCTCGCCATTGGTTCTCTCTCGATGCTGAATTACTAAAATGGGATCTTGAATTATAACTGGGCAAGCAATAACTACAACCATTCTAGTTATGATCAGAAACTAATCGATGTTCCGAATTTCGATCAAACATTAATATTAGAGAAGGAATTCGTTCTGGACTGGTGACATTCCATTCCGACAACACGAGACGCTTCCTCTTCCCTCTCACGCCACACAAACATCGACTTCATTTAATAAATCATTTATCAGAGAAATTCATCCGAAAACCCGAGACATCATCCAAGACGCTGTCACCAGACGCCACATCGTACCGTTCTAACCAGACACCATATCGTAACGATGTGACCAGAAGTCACATCGTAACGTTATGATCAGAAGTCACATCGTAACGTTGTCATCAGACGTCACACCGTAACAAGACGTCATATCGTAAAGTTGTCGTCAGACGTCACATCGTAAGGTTCCCATAAGCCGATCAGGCGCTTCAGGAATACACGAGATATTCCGGTGACGGGACGTAGTCTCCGTCGCCGCCGGCCGGCTCAGCAGCCACGGCCGTGCCAAGGTCACCTTGGTAACGTCCTTGGTAACGTCAGTCGCCCCGGTACAAGGTGGACATCCGCCGTCCAGTTGTCGTACGACGCTGTACAACATCCACGTTTATCTCTCCATCGCACCGGCTCCACACACGCTGGCCCGTCCTCCATTTGAGATAACGAAGCAAAATTGCAACGTGGTAGGCAGGATCGTTGGCTCAGAACTACGCTCTGCCAACGAAATCAACGTTACCAACAGCGGAGCTGACCTGCACGTACGGTTCACGCCTCATACATGTCTGGGGATCAATGGGCATCCCAGAGGTCAGCTCAGCTCAGGTCAGAGGATAAATCTTCATCCAGTTTACGAAACGTTGATCAAGTCACGTAACGGGAGGCCGGCCGCCCGCATGGATACAGCCTGATCACCTCATAACGCTGCTGGGTAACTCAATTTCCTTCACGTATACAGTAAGTAGTTTCCTTGCATGGCTCCTATGCAATTAGGCAACTAACGCAAGGATCTAGTGGGAGGGGTTTACCCTGCAACACCAGAAGCAACTAGTAAAGCAACAAGAAGCGAATATCACTTACTTCACCAACCTCAGGTCTCCAACTGGCGTCGATCGAAACGCGCCGCCCTTATTTATACACCACCGCCAGCGCCATCTGGAAACCCCTTGGCTTGCCAGGGCAGCCTTGCAGCCTCCCGCCGTAAGGGCCATATTTACAACCAACTGGCGCATGCGCTCAGTCAAGCGCCAGACATAGCAACAAGGGAAATTCTTTGGCCGAACGTGTAAAGTTACGCCCCGCGCCCCAAGGTCATGGCAAAGTGACACAACCAACGACCTGGACCTGCGACACTTGGCTACCCTCCGCTCCTGCCATTCAGAGCCACGCGCGCCACGCCCACCCACTTTCCCTTTCACATCACCAGCACCAAACTAATCTTGGTCTCACCACCAGACCAATCCTGGTCTCATCCTCTGTCCTTATTCAACTGGCTGCACTCACGCGTATCCGCACAAAGGGAAAAAAATACCATAATTAATGCACGCAGTCGCCATCTTAACATTTCTGCTTTCCACATTGTACTATATGGTGTTATGTAGCGGCCCAGGTCCGCTGGGAGGTGGTCCGCTGGGAGGACCAACCGATAAAATATCGATAAGGCCTGAACCCTCGGGGGCCTGTCTAATCTGGTCTAACCTGGCGGCTCTGGGCGATACCCGGTGAGCCATTTTGCGAGGTACGTACATACGTACGGCCATACGTTACTGCAGCAGAGTCCACGTACGGTAATAGTGAAGATGGTACGGAAGATCGATCGTGCGGACTGGATAACGAAACGAATTACGTCACAGGTAATGAGGGGAAACAATCGGTTTCCCGCTGGTCCGCGTCATTCCAACAGACGCCGTTGAGAAGGAATCACTGTAATTATAACTACAAGAAAAGTAATCAGATGGATTCCTCAGCAGGAGGGAAATATCCGGCTGGGGATCATTGCGCGGCCGGCCGCCGGTCGGCCAGAAGGGAAACCGTTCAAGTCAACGCCCTCGGCTGGCAGCCTGAGCGCCCCCCCCCCCCGCCGGCCCGG
>JAUUDW010193366.1:0-12794 GCA_032361385.1 Panulirus guttatus | reverse complement strand
CTCCCTCTTCCTCCATATGTCCCTCTCTTCCTCCGTCTCTCTCCTTCCATATTATGCATTTTTCCATCTCCGTCTTCCTCTCCACGTACCACTCCCTCCCTTTCCCTTAACATGTATTTCTCCTTCTTTCCTTTTATTTTTTCTTCCTTCTGTGTGTTTGCTCTTTCGTCTTTCTCTTCCTGCCACACCCCATTCGTCCATTCCCTTCTCTTTCCCTCAGCCTCCGTGCGCCCCAGTCTCCGTGCAGAATTCCACCTTCTCCATTCATACACCGCCACCCCCCCCTACCCCGTCTCTCCCTCTCTCCTGCCCTGATGACCCTCCTGACCTGGCAGCGATCTATGACCCACCTACGCCTACATACACCACTATCTTGACCCCCCATCGCCCTCCCTCCCGAGCCGGGCTTCATAAAGATGACTAGCAACACACCGCCCCAGCTCAGTCACCTTCCGCGCCAGCACGATACATTAACTGAACATGGCAAGTGAACCCCATAAGCAACCTCTGTTAGGCCACCGAGCAGGGAATACAAAATCTTTTTCCTGCTAAATGGCGTGGCAATATCTACGTAATTAACGACCTCTACCTTAAACGACAGTATCATCCTGCCATCTCCAAGGCAAGGAGAGTTATAGCGGCACGTTTGTTGTTGCTGCGATACGGCTAATGTGAGTGTTTGTGGCGACGGGAGGCGAGTGGTGGGGGCGTTACACGAAGGTGGACAGCCGTGGTTGACGCATGGACGGGTGTGGCTGGTGGTGGCAGAAGGTGCTGGTTAACGGATGGGTGGTTGTGGCTGGTGGTGACGAGTGCTGGTGGTTGAAGCATGAGTGGGTGTGGCTGGTGGTTGTGCATTTGACGGGCAATATCAATGTTATGATTTTTTCGATTTCTTTTAATTTTCAATCTTACCGCAAAAAGTTGGTCTTCTGTTGTGCGTCCCTACCTACCCTTTAGATGATCGTGCAAAAGAGGATACGGAGTGTACGAAAGGTCTAAGGACTGGGCTCCTGTGACGGAGTCGCATAGGTTATCTGATGAGTAAACTATTTACAACAAGCAAAATCAAGATGCAACATTGTTACAGACCTACTTTATCACGGCTGCTGTGGCGAGCCGACCCAAGAATATCTCATCTCTAGTGTGGTGCCAGTAGATGTGATGAGCTGATACCTGATGTAACAGACCAACCTCAACACTGGCGAGGTGACGAGGACATTCTTGGCACCAACTAGGCTCACCAATATACTCCTGGCACCAACTACACTCGGCATGTCGATCATAAAAGGAACTAACCCCAAAAGGTCACTTATGGCATTGACTGAGGTTATGAGGTAAATTTGACACCAGCTAAGCTCCTAAGGTCGCTCTTGGCACTAGCTTGGTTTACCATGTTAGTCTCTGTGCTGGATTAGCTTACCAGGTCATTACTAGCATAAACAAGCCCGGTAGGTCAGTCTTCGCATCAAGGAACCAGTAACTGCTGGCTGTAGGTGAGCTTACCCGGTCACTTTTATCACCAGCAGAGCCAACCGATTTTCTCATAACACCAGTCAAGTTTATCAGGTTATTCCTAGCACTACTCGTTCTTACCTGGTCACGTTGGCACTAGACAGACCCACTTCCTTACTCATGGCACTAGTTTAGCTTACTAGATCATTTTAGCTGAGCTCACCAAGTTACAACATACGCTCACCAGATCAATAATGGTACCAGCTAGGCCCTCTAGGGCCCTCTAGGCAACAGCTCAACTCCCCAAGCAGGGCTACTCACTAAGCCCGTTTAGTATTAACCTGCGATCTCTTTTCTTAATTCTATAACTGACGACATTATGATAGGGAACAAAATCTAATGGCATATTCTGTAAAAATTACTGTTCCGACGCAGATCTGAAAAACTTAAAAGAACTTAGGAGGAAAGGTACATGCTATGAAATGCGACTTAAGTGTTAAATGACTTAAACAGCTGGATCACCTCTGTCAGCCTAGCTTATTTCAGATCCCGTCACTATGTTCTTACACACATCAAATCTACACTTTCATTTTTGGGTCCACAAATATATCGACGGCACGTTACATTCTTGAGAAAGACGAAATGAAGCCCTGTTATGTATATCTTCGAGCGTCAGTATTCAAGGGATTCTAATAAAGAAGACCACAAAAAATCAACATAACATTAAATTGCAATTATTTTCGACTGAAAAAAATGACGAAGAAAATAATTATCCACTACCGGATGAAATTACTGCAAGTCGTACATCACTAACTCTTATCAATATCAAAAAGCATCCAGAGTCAAGACTCTCATTTAACTGTACCGGTAAGGTAAGTGTGAGAACCAGGTCACTTATATTTCAGAGCTGTGTGTCATTAGTCTCGCAAATTGCGATGCGGTGTTCAGGAAAATAGTAAGGCAATATTACTGAACGGTAATGCTGTCTTTCATGGGTTTATTTTCGGTTACTCTATGCTTGGCGAGAATCTAGAACACCTTCCACAACCCTCGCTGTGGCTAGTGATGGCGTCGAAGTTATAAAACCCTATCATTATAACACATCAGGTAAGGAGTTACAAATATTCATTTTCTATAAAGAACATGAAAGAGCATAAAATGTATCAGAATTCTATCCTTAAGTGTAAGAAAAAACTATCACCACACAAATAAGTGGTCTTACGTACGATAAATTACCACATATATAAGGGAAGCACTCTGTAATGATCTCTACATATACTTTTTTTCCCCACTTCTTACGGTTAGGGAGATATCGAAAAGTCACCAATGTACATATTTGGGTCGTTATGACGGGGAAAGGCAGATTTGATGAAAAAATATAAGAAAATCATATACACAACGATGACCCTTGTAATGTAATTCATATCGTTGTCCAAAATTATGATACTATAAATCTATAATTTCCAAAATAGTGAAAAATCCACCAGACCACATAAGCACAATTCACTACAATGGGAAGACAGTCTTTGGAAAAAATGTATAAAAATTTGGTTGGCAGTGTAAAATAACAACTTTCGTTCTGCATCGTCCCACATATTTTCTTCCGTCGTTTCACAAACTGAAAAAAAAATGATTAAAATTTTGACAGTGCGCAGTCAGCTTCCTCCCATTGTACAGCAGTTTCTGGAAGCAGCAAGATCGATACAGTACAGGCAGCGGTCTTAGATTATCCTGAACACCTGAAGGTGTTGAGATTTTTTTATATTGTTAACGAAATGACGGTGAGGCCTTAGCCCTCTCAGTCGGTAATTGATTCTTTTTTCGGCCTCCCTCCCACTGGGCTAAAAATGATAGGTCTTCCCCATGAATGACAGCGCACAGGAAACATACAAAACCATTTTCTGGTTTAGGAAGAACATTACCAGACTGGCCAATCCTTTGGATCTAAGTAACATACATTCCATAACTTTTTTTATTTGAATGATTTGGTGCAGAAATACTACCATTACCAATTTCTATCTCTATGAATTAAGAGTTAAACATTTGTAGTTTAGGGAGTGGCATTATCTACCAGAGTAAGAGCGGTTCCGCTGGCAGTCGATGGGCCTGAAGCCCAACCAGGCAACCAATTCTGGAGCAGTGATGCACAAAGGCCAGCACAGGGCGCTCAACCACACTTGTAACGCAATGGATAATATCACAAGCGAATTAAAAAAGAAAGATGCGATAGACATATCAACGTGCGTGTGTGTGTGTGTTTAATTACCTATTTGTACTATACAGTACAAAACTACACACTATGTGTGCATGTATATGTGTGTGTGTGTGTGTGTGTGTGTGTAAATTGTGTGTATCAGAGAACAACAGGAACAATCTATGTACCTGTAAATGCAAATACATAGCAAACACAGAGGATAATGATAAGGTAACTATGTTTATACATCATAAAGATGTAAACTAATGTCTCTACCCAGTGACTACAAACATACCGACGAACCCATGATATGTACCGCTGATGAAGCCTGCACGCACGAACCTGGGAACACATGGACACTGTGGAGACTGGGAAGACACTCCTAAGTATGGCTATATGCAATGATCAGTTTACCTTGACAGTTTAAGGAAGTATTACTCCATTATCCTCCAAAAGATATAAGTCTATTCAGCTGTCGGCCACGGTCAGCAGTTCACAGCACTCTCCGTATTCACCTCACACCCTCCATTTAAAAGATCCAACTGTTCCTCATACATAAACGACTATTGTCTACAGTGCGATTAGCGCTGTGAACAGGCAAGCGGCCGGCGGGCGGGTGTGGCCGACCCTGGGCGGAGGCTTGGTATAAATCTTATAAAATAGCCGGTCACATTACTCAGGAGGGAGGTGAGGGAGGGCGGAGAGGCCTTGCAGAATGGGATGGATGGGCTGCGTGCCATCCGACCGGGCGAATAAGCAGGCTAGAAGCCACAAATATGCTCCACGTGTAAGACAGTAAATACTCATCTACTCATTCATACATACCCTCGGACAAATCTCTATGAAAAATGACCCTTGGTGTTACCCCAGTGCCTCTTTCTAAAGGCTCTTGCAGCCTAAATGTTGCGCTACTTCCAGCAGCAGGGAAATGTGGATTCCTTTGGAGTTAGTTTTTTGACGAGACTCTACTCCGGATGGTAAAGCCTCGCCTAAAGTGACTTTTCACTCGCAGTGTAACCTCGAGCAGGCGGAGTCCGGCAACACCTGTAAATCTAATACATTTTTTTCAAACATATTCGCCATTTCCCACGTTAGCGAGGTAGCGTTAAGAACAGAGGACCGAGTCTTAGAGGAAAAATCCTCACTTGGGCCCCTTCTCTGTTCTTCTTTTGGAAAACTGAAAAACAGGAGGGGAGTATTTTCAGCCCCCCTCCTTTCCCTTTTAGTCATCTTTTACGACACACGGGGAATACGTGGGAAGTATTCTTTTTCCCCTATCCCCAGGGATATGCATGTATGGTGCATATATATGTGCATGTATATGAGTGGGTGGGGCTTTCTTCATCTGTTTCCTGGCGCTATCTCACTGATGCGGGAAACAGTGATCAAGTATAATAAAAAAAATAAATATATTTATCCAATCATACCTAAAGTAATTCCTACTATACTATACAATATATCTATTTCTAATGTCCTCATTCTATCCCTATCCATACAAAGATGAATGAACATTTCGTATAAATAAGTAATCAATCCTGCAGTTTTTTGCATTCTGCAAGCCTGAAAGACACCTCCAACTCCTTCTTATATAACCATTTTTTTCCAACCTCAGTAATCCCACTGTTACCTTTACTGAGCATCATATATGTTCTACCTAATTTCAACCAATTCTAACTATTTCCCATTAATAGTGGCACAACAGAGGGATTATAATCTCTCTCAGATACAAATACTTATTCTTAATGAATACTTACTCTTTGTGCAATGTTTCATCAAATCAATTCATCTTCTTATGCCTCATAAATAAGAGCAAAACAAAACATCACAGCTATAATTCTCCATCATGACAGACTTCCATATTCATTCAAAAACTTCTGACAATACAATTTCCTTATCTCTCAAGAGCTTCAACAAAACCTCTCACTCTCCTGAAAGCTCAGGCCCTAATACACTAAGCCTCTCTAACTCCATTCTTGAACCTCCTTCTTGGTCTCTCAAAAGCAGATGGTATAGGTTATATCATAACTCACATCCCACAATTGCATGCATTACCTCTGGTATAAAGATACAAGACAGACTCAAGTTTGAGAAACATGACACAAAATCGGTTCTAGTCTTCTACCCATATTCCTAAAGAAAACAAAGATGGCAATAGCAAAACCCCAATTGATGTTATGACAGCAAAGCACTGACCAAACTACAATAGCAGATATATATAAAATGGCATATATAACACTAATACAATGCACAAAGTTGGATCTAAGGTAATTCTGAAACACCACAAACCAAGTCAGCCTAAAATCTTGTACGATCAAATTATAACATGATAAAAAACAACTTCCAGAACACTTTCAAAACCAATTTAAAAAACAAATGCAAGCATGGATGGATCTGCACCAGGCAAAAGCTTACAGACACAACAACTAGTTTACTAATGATATCCATAAAACTCTATCAAAGGAAAGAGAATGGACACCGTTTTTCCACACTTTTGCTAAAGCATTTAACAAAGGAAAGTGGAGTTTTATTTGAGAAAGTAGCAAAAAGTCACAGAAGGTGAGCTCAGGAAATCTATACTCGTGGCATACAGAACTATGTCAGAAGACGATACTGTTCTCATGGGGGTACAGTATCAAGTCTAAAGAAATACTGTGAACATACCAAAAACATATCAGATAAAAATATGTGAGTCTAGTAAAAAAGTTAGCGAGACAGATGGCTGACAAACCTCACATCAACAATTATGGGACAATACAGTTACCCAGTTCTTAAGAAGCTGAAATGTAGTACAGGTGGTACCTCTTTAATCTGGTAACCTTGGGACATGGCCATCGCCAGACCACAGAAAATGCGGGAAAACAGAAACTGACCCCTATGGGAACCCACTATGTAAACATATGCCCGACCCCTAGTCTTGCCAGCTCATTCCACACACATATTGGTGGGTTATCAAAGGTAGAACAAAGCTTAAAACAGGAAATAATACAACCAATGATGCTTACATATAAGGTTTTTATTGTTACACCAGATTACATCAGAAGTACATCAGGGTCAGCAGGGTCTTTATGGTCAGCAGTGTCTCCAGAATCAGCAGTGTCTTCAGGATCAGCTGAGTCTTCAGGGTATGCAGAGGAGGTGCAAGGAAATGGACTTTCTATGCCGGAATGAGCCTTGGCAGTGTTATTAATGATCTTCTTCAACCACTGTTCCAATGTAGCTTACTTCTGGTACTTTAGCTTTTCCTTAATCAATCTTCTTTGAATCAAATATAAACAGACATAATTCTTGCTGTTATAGAGTCCCTTTGCTCCAGTCCTGCAATTAAATTTCTCGTCATCTGGATACATTTATCCATAGAAATTCTTTCTTCCACTTGCTCATTTGCCTCTGCACTTTTCATTTGCCTCTGCACTTTCTTCATGATGATCTTGTTTCTTCTCACCTTGCTGAACCATCTCCATGATTTCTTGATCAGTTGGTTGATAAACAACTGGCTCATCATAATCAATGCTCATCCATTCCTCTAGGTTTTCCTAGCTGAATATAAGAAATTAACATGGCTGTTAATTAGTTCAGCTGCAGTGAAAACAGACTTTGGTGCCTTAGCGCTGCTACCAGTGCCACCTTGGTGGCAGATCCACAAACTAATGGCAGCAGATTCAAAATGTTCTGGAACATGGGAATGGCTGGGCCACTGGGCACAGGATTAGAGATTTACAACCTGTACCATCCACTCCAGCTGCCTTGTCACATTTCACCTTATAAAAGGCTTTCACCACTTCTCTTTTCATCAAACTACATACCATGACTCTCTCATATCATATACCTCCCTGACCTAAACACCCTACATCTGCCACCCTATCATCAAACACATTCAATAATTCTTCAAAGTACTGACTCCATCTCCTCGTCACCTCATCACTGCCAGTTATCATTTCCCCATTTTCCCCTTCACTGATGTTCCCATTTGTTCTCATGTTTTTCTAACACTAACAACTTCCTTCAAAAACATCTTTTCTCCCTGAAATTTCTTGATTATGGTAACCCCAAATCTTATCGGCCCTGTTTTTCAGCCCCTGCATCTTTCACTTGATGTTCTGTCACTTTCTCTTGTACATCTCCCAATCACCCACACACTTTCCCTGTAAGAACCATCCATGAACCTCTCCTTCCTCTATCACTAGTAACTTCACTTAATTATTTTATTCCACTAATCACTAACCTTTCTCATCTGTCCATTTCCCATCCTTTACATGCTAAACACATCCCTCACTGTACATACCAATACTACTTCCTTATATACCTCCTAATCCTCAGCAACTCACCTCATTTCATTTACTCTCATCTTTTCCCAATCAACACTAACTGTCTCCAATTATTTCTTCACACAAATCCCTTTTCCAAGCTCACTTACTCAGACCACCCTCTTCTCACTCACATCATTTTCCCTTTTCTGAAAACCTCTACAGGTCATTGCCCTTGCCTCCATCAGGTAATGATCAGACATCCCACCAGTTGCTCCTCTCAGCACATTCACATCCAAAAGTCTCTCTTCTGCATGCTTATCAACTGGCATATAATGCAATAGTCTTTCTAATTGCCAAAGTATATTTGTGTCTGTCTCTCCTTTTAAACCAGATATTCCCAATCACCAGTCTTTATTCAGCACAATTCCACAATTTGTTCATCATTTTCATTAACTTTACTGAATACCTCATGCCCCCTAATTATTCCTTCAACAGCCTCAGTACTTACTTTCACATTTAAAACACCCACCACTAGTACTCTGTTTCTTCCAATAAAACTGCTGATACACTCACCCAGCTGCTCCCAAAAATCTTGCTGCTCTTCATCTTTCTTCTCATGGCATAAGCTCTAATAATCATCCATCTCTTAAAATCCATTTTTATTTTTACCCACATCATTCTGGAGCTCAGTTCCTTAAACTCCTTGACATGCTCTCACAACTTCCATTTCAGTAAGAGTGCTATCCCTTACTTACATCTAGCCCTCTCAATAAGACCTAACTTTACCCTTAATACATTCCCAAACCATTCTTCCCCCTTACCCTTGAGTTTTGCTTCCCTTAGAGCTATAACATCCTGGTTCCTTTCCTCACACATATTACCTGTCTTTCCTTGCTTCTCATTTTGGTTACATTCACACATGTTCAGATACCCCCAGCCTGTGCCTTCAAGGAGGATGAGCACTCTTCATTTGGCTCCTTTTCTGCTCCAACTGTTAGAAAATATAAGAGGAGGCTTTACAGCCCCTGCTCCCACCCCTCTTAGTCATTTTCTATGACATGCAGGGAATATGAGGGTAGAATTCTTTCTTCCCTATCCATAGAGATAAAAGAGTAAAGTAAAGAAAAAATAAACAAAAAATTACCTCCATCTTATCAACAGTGCCTCTCAGTCGAGCAATCATGTTGTCCACATTTTCTTCAGAACCTGGAGAAAAAAGCTGTAGATGACACTGGGCACCAAAGAGTTTTGTCTTAGGCTCATTAAGTTCCATTCTGAAAGAGGGATGAGAAGATGCATTTGCTTCTTCTACTGCTCTCACAAGGGGACCCATACTGAAAGCAAAAATTAAAAATAATTAAAAGATTGGCAAAAGGGGAGCTGGAAAATCCTTTTCTCTTTTATCATCACTTTCTAAAACTAGGAAGAGAGGAAAAAAACATGCAAGAATCTTTCCTCAAATGCTATGACTGGGGTGTCTGAATGTGTGTGATAGATGTAATATTTGATAAGTAAAACCCAGATGGTTTTGCCTCTAAGTCAAACAAAACTGAAGGGTAATGTGGTAGAATGGTTCAGGGGAGTTAAGTCAATGGTTACTGTAAGAACAGGAGCACAGGAAGGGATGGCACTTCTGATATTTAGTATGCTGTGGGAATGTGTTTATAAGTGCAGGGTACTGAGTTGATGTGGTTTTGACTGAAAATAGATAACAAGAGGTGGGTATCAGCTAATACTTATGCAACATGAAGCATAAGGAGTGAAGGAGAGAGGAATACATTTTGAAAGAGGATGAGAGAGTGCTTTGGTACTTCTAATAAAAAAGATTGAATCATAGTACTTGAGGATCTGAATGCACAGATGATGATGTGCCACATGAGGGTAAAATCAGTGAGAAAGGTATTCATAAAAATGAAGAAAAGACTATTAAACTGTGCAGTAACTGAGGTACAAAGCTCAGTACACAGAACCAAGAAATATATATACATACATATACATATGTGAGTGGGGATGGAGGTCTATGGACACTAATGGATTATCTGTTGAGAAGCGTGCAAAGGAGAGTTTGCAAGATGTAAAAATGCTTAGATGGGCTGTCAGTGGAGTGTCTGTTCATTTCTTGGTGAAACTGAGAGTGAAGATGGTGATGGGTTTAAGGAAAGAGATAACATGTGGGAGAAATGCTAAAATACAATGAGCCTGGAAAAGTGGCCTGTTTGTAGAGATACCAGAAAAAAACTGAAAGGAGAATGGCAGAGAAAGAAAAAATGAAATTATGAGAGTCTAAGTCACAGAGAAAGGTTACAGGCTTTCAATTTGCCCACCATGGAAAAGGGAAGGGTGATGGGTGACTTGATCACAACCTGTAAGTTTTCAAAACAGATCAATGATATGAGGAGTGAACAGTCCTTCAGGAGATCTAAGGTTTCAGCATACAAAGAACCAAACATGAAATTAAGTAAGAAACTTGTTAATAAGATATAAGAGTTGTGGTTGCATGGAACAAAATGACTGAGGACATGGTTGATGCAGACAGCATACATAAACCTACAAAGTTGTATCAGTAATGTTGTTGGCAAACAAAAACTTCTTACAGTCCTCATTAGCTCAATGACCTCTAAGTTTTAATCCATTTTCTCTCGTCGGTAATGCTGGCGTTACTGTAAAGAAATGTTCAATATCAACGTTGCTGAGTCCTTTAGGTATTCTGAAACATTCTATTCATTTACCCCCAAGGTGCATTCTATTCATTTACCCCCAAGGTGCCTCTTGCTTAGAGGCAACAAGTTTAATTCTCGCAGTCTCTCCTCATATGGTTTGTTACGCAAGGAAAGAATCACTGTAGTAGCTCTTCACTGCACTGCTTCCTATTTAAGAATGTCCTTATTTAAGTGGGGACCCAAAATGCACTGCATATTTGAGGTGTGGTCTAACTAGACTTATGTATAGTGGCAAAATCACATTCTTTATAAATACTAAGATCCCATTTGCTTTCCTGGCAACTTCATAGCAATGCTGAGAGAATTTGAAGTTATTGGAGACAGTGACCCCTAGATCTCTCACACTAGGGTTGTCCTATGTCTTGTGGACCATCAGTTCACAATCAAATTTCTTTTTCAGGTTTCCTACTTGTAACAGCTGACATTTATTGACAATACTGATTTTATCTAGATCCTCTTGTAATCTTAGCCTATCTTCTTAGACCATTCACTGATTTTATCTAGATCTTCTTGTAATCTTAGCCTATCTTCTTTAGTTAATATGGCATTGCTGATCTTTGTGTCATCAGCAAATTTGGGCACTAAGTTATTTAGCCTTACGTCGATATCGTTAATATAAGTGATGAAGACTATAGGCACAACCAAATACGGACCCCTGGGGTACTTCCTTAGTAACGGGTGACCACGGTGATAGCTCCCCAGTCATTATGACTCTCTGCTTCCTATCACGTAATCAGGCTTGTATCCAATTCTCTATGCTGCCAGTAATCCCCAAAACCCGACCTTTGTGCATCAATTTAAGATGAGGGACTTGGTCAAATGCTTTGTGGAAGTCCAGAAATATCACATTTATTGTTCTTGTGTTATCGCGGCTAATGAAAAATTTATGATAGAATTCATGGTTTGTAAGACATGATCTGCGTCCTCTAAAACCAGCTGTGTATCAATGATCAATCTGTGCTGTTCCAGATAAGCTACGATTTTATCTCAAATAACATACTCCAGAAGTTTACTCATAATTGATGTGAGGCTAATAGGGCGGGTTTTACCAGGCAATTTGCGGCTTTCCCTTTTTGTATAGAAGTGACGTCTGCCAGTCTCCAGTCCTGGAGCGATTTATTGAAAATCTGGGTTAACGGTCCGGCAGTTTCGTATTTCACGCATTTAATCACTCGTGGATAGAAACGATCAGGACCTGGGCTTTTATCAGTCTTCAATCTATCTGTGTTAGTACTTCTCTAACTGTGACGGTGAATCCTTGTATCGTGTGCGTGTTATCTATCGCTGTCTCAAAATTCGTGTCGTTGCTTTTTAACGTAAAAAACAGAACTGAAAAATTGTTCAGGGTTGTTGCTATGCTTTTATCGTCCAAATTGGGTTACCCATTCTTGTTTACTAATGGCCCTGTTCCACTTCTCATATGTTTCTTATTATTCATATATCTATAAATTTTTTTAGGTCTCTGTTACTATCTCTTGCTATACTCACTTCGTATTCTCTCTGGGTATTTTCGATAAGGTCATTCACGTGTCTTCTGACTGTGTTATATTGCACTGTAATATTTGGGTCATTGTCTGATTTCTTAAGCTTATAGAGTTTATTTTTGCGCCGTACAGCTCTTGCAAAATCTTGGGAGTACCATTCAGGCTTGTCGTTGGTTTTATTGTTTCTGTTGGTCGTGCATAGGAATGAATGTGACTTTATGGGGCATAAACTGACGCTTAGAGCTGGCCCATAATCCCTCTGAACATGAACCAGCAAAGGTGAAACTCTTTACTACGTCGGACAGCCCATTAAAATCCACCCCTTTAAATCTAGGGGTGATAACTTCAGAAAGAGAGGGAGAGAGAAAGAGACAGTTAAAGAGACAGACAGACAGATAGACAGACAGACAGACAGACAGACAGACAAACACCAAGACTGAGAGACAGACAGACAGACAGACAGACAGACAAACACCAAGACTGAGAGACAGACAGACAGAAACACAGGGCACTTACTTCTTACATATATCTGGACGGAGGTTTTTGATATCAGACTGGGCTAGAGCGTAGCACTCACCGCAGGAGACTTTTGTTATGAAAAACACATCATGCGTTACCTTGTCGAACATTGCGTGTGAGGTAAGGAGTGGGTCTTTTCATGGGCTGAGGGAGAGAGAGAGAGAGAGGGAGAAAA
>JAUUDW010193255.1:0-14481 GCA_032361385.1 Panulirus guttatus | reverse complement strand
ATGAAGGAAAATACATGAGATACAGTCAATTACTGGAGATTCACTCTTCATCCTCATTGTCCTCCTCCTCCTCCTCCTCCTCTTCTTCCTCCTCCTCCTCCTCCTCCTCCACTAGCTTCTCTGGAGTCTGAGGCGATGCCATGCTGCCACCCTCCAATCTGATGAGGTATCCAGTAACTCAGATCTGCCTGCCAAATCTATCTGTATCTTCACTCCCTGCCGCAGGCACTTCATTCCTCGCTCCACCTTTTGAACGAACTGCTGTAGTTCTTCATTCCTTTCTGTCTTTTGTTTTTGTCTCCAAGGAGAAAATGTAAAATCTCTGTGGTTGTCTTTCTCGACTCTGTGGCCTCAGCAGCCTCAACTACTTCAGTGGAATTAGACTGTGTGACGGTCTTGATAGCCCCGGGGACTTGGACCTCACTATCCTGGCCTTCAGCCTTGTTTTCCCGGCCTAGGGAAGTATTCTGAGGGCAGGAGCCGGAAGACCCTCCTGCCACATCGGACTTGGGTCTCTCCTCTCCGCGATCCAAATTAAGTGCCTCACTGTCGTTGTCGAGGAGCTCCGTCGTCACCTGCACCCACGTCTGGGTCTTTACCTTCTGGGTACATTTGGAGAGGCTGCCGAAGGTTGAGACCTTACAGGAGAACGTCTTGGTTATGGTGAAGGTCTTATCAGCGCACCCCACTAGCATGGCCAGTGGGGTGGGTGGCCTCTACTTTGACAACAACACCTTGCACCACCCTCTTCTCCAGCTTCATCTAACTAATGCGCCTCACACCGATGCGGAATAGTGCAGTGCCATTTTGGCCGATGCTTCGCTAACGTTCACGGTGCATTCTTCCTGGGAAAAGTCTACGTGCATGGCCAGGTCATCTCCCTAAAGGGCTACAGAACATGACAAATGTTTTCGTATTTCGGAACAGTCACATAACTGCGGTATAGTGGCAAAACTGGTACGAGAGTCTACTGGATTAAGACCACTCTATACATAGCTGTCGTCCAAATCCTCGAAATGGGTATTTGCTGTCCTTGACCGAAATTTTGGTAATGACGTATCCTTGGCAAAACCCCAAGTCGGGCACTGCAGAACACTGCTGTAATCATTTGATACACCCATGGTCATGTGTAAGCCATAGTTACCTTCCATCTTCTTCAAATTCAGCATACTATCTGCCCTCACGTTCATAAGATTTACAGATATGTTCTCGTCATCATCTGGGCGGATCTGCTGGTGGTGGAAGCCAGAGGCGTGCAGCAACTCTTGAACAGAGTATACCCAGGTGTTCATAGCAAAGCGAATCCAGGTATAATGTCTGTATGGCTTGACCCATGAAGCTAGTGAGCGAGGAACTGTCCTGGACGTCATGCTACACCTCCAGCTCTGGGTAAGTGACAGTGACGTTTATGTATTTAATGTACTATGTCAGACCGTTCACATAATTAATCAGAAAACGATTCCTTCGGTTTGTCTCTAAGGTTCGGACGGAAGAAGCCTTACAAGGGGCATAATCTTTATCACGCTCCAGATGTGCATCACTTTCTTCCTTCACCATAACAGCTACAAGTACCTCTGGAGTTGTACTGTTAGATGGGGCTGACTTGGTCTGTCAAAAGGGCATCATATCTCCATAGTCTTGATTTCTGTAGACGGACTATATGATTTTCTCTAAGGATATTAGATCTTCGAGTCTGTAGAGTTCTTAATTGGGCACGACACACTTGATCAAGACGACTATCTTCTGTTGATGAGTTCTGTCTTTCTCAATTTCACACGGAGTTTCTCCTGTTCGTTTTATCTTAAGAAAGATACTCATATATCCTTCCATTTCATCTCGACTTTCTTTGAGCTCTTGAGGGGCGTTAATCTCTCTCCTAGTATAATCTGCTCCCTTCTCCACTTGGGGTCTTGCAAAGTTCTTGATGAAGGAAGTTTAACTCTTTAGTAATCCTTCAACTTCCTCCTCTACCTTCTCCTGCTGCCGAATGACATTGACATTGCACTCATACTTACACTATGGCGAGGCCTCCTTAAGTACCGCCTTCAAAAGACGCGAAGGAGTACAAAAAAATTCAAACAGCAGCAGACCATTGGGTCCTTACGAGGCCGTTTGTGATAGTGGAGGACATCAGAAACTCACATATTAGTGTCGTAAAAAATAGAAGGCATGCAGATAATTCAAAGAGAATAACCAGCAAATTGTCATTGTAAGGAAGGAGGCACAAATAATGTAAGTAATGGACTCGAAGCGAAATATCCAACAAGCCTATTCTTAAACGTGTCTATAGTATTGCTTTCAACTACTCTAAATGACAAATCATTCCATAAGTTAACAATTCTGTTGAAGAGAAAGTACTTCGCCTCATTCGAGGTAAAACGTTTTCCCACGTGTTTGTATCCATTACTTCGAGTGAAATCAGACGAATCAAATTTAGGTAGCTTAATGGATTAGGATTAAGAAATCCTTTGATAATATTGAGTTCTTGTATTAGATCACTGCTTGATCTTCTCTTTTCCAAACTGAATTAGTTCAAGTCGTTTAATCTGATCTCATGTGACTGCTTCTCCACCAAGGAATCATCTTGGTAACTCGACGCTGCACATCCTTTATTGTCATTTTTCTTTTTCTTTTTGGGGTGAGGTGACCAGAACCGAATACAATATTCGAGATGGGGACGAACCGATGAATTGTAAAGAGTAAGGACGATTTCTTTGGACTGATATTTAAAAGCCCTATTTATGAATCTATGAATTTTGTTCGCTCTTTTCACTGCTTCAGTACACTGCTTACTTGGTTTAAGGTCACTTGAGATTGTTACATCGAAGTCTTTTTCCTCATTTACCTTTTGCAGTTCAACAGAATTCAGACTGTAGCTTGCGTTTACGTCTTTGCTACCGATATGTAAAGATTTACATTTATCGATATTAAGATGTATTTGCCACCTATGAGCCCAGTCCATCAGCTTGTCCATGTCAGCTTGATGCTGAAGACGTTCAGGTTCATTTGCAGATTTGTTTCCCAGCTTTGTATCATCAGCGAATCTTTATATCTTGCAATGCAGCCAGTTATATACATCATTCATATATAAGAAAATGAGAACCGGTCTCAAGACTGATCCTTGATGCACTCCACTTGTTACGTCAAACCATTCTGAGGCTTGTCTGTTAATCCCAACTCTGTTAGCGGCCATATTTTTTCGTACAGTTCTCTTTATGCTACCAAGTCGTCTTGCTGGTTTCAGAGACTAGAGTCGTCTCGCTTGTCTCATAGACTAACGTCTCATCGATGGGGTCAGGAAGCGTAGTTCCATTAGGTCCTCGCCGATGCATAACAGTGAGAAGCTGTTTCTAGGACATTGCACATGAAAAGCCTACTCGTCCCTGTCGTCCTTAACGTTCAGGAAGGTGGACCATGACTGCGGGAGATGACTCAACCCCTTCTCCATCAATGTCGGCAGTGGTGGGCGTGTGCCCTTTGCGAGTGGGGATGGAGACAGAACATACGCTGAAGGAGGCGCGCTGTCAGAGGGCACCTCGCCCTCGAGCACTCCAGTGTTCACGTCGCCTGTCCGTGCCAGTCTCAGCAGTCTTTTGTGAATGTGAATCTTGGCGCTATAAACGCAATGATGAAAGAACAGGATGTGCAAATTAGAAATTTAATGCCTGAGGACAATGCGTGACGTGAGGCGGGTTTATCATGAAAGGAATGACAGTGCAGAAACAAGTAGGTTGAGAGTTGATCAGCGTGTGCTGAAATGGTTTGGACATATGGGAATTATAAACAAAATAAATATCGACGAAGGGGAACAATGAGTCTGAAGTGGACGGATCAAGAGGGGACGGGAAGGGAAGGAGGAGTTGGAAGGATGGAGTGAAATAGCTTCGGGATTCGGGCCCTGAACATTCAGGAGGATGAGAGGCGGGCATGGGACAGAATGAACTGAATCGACTTTCTTTGTTACTGATGCTATCTCGCTAAGGCGGGAAAAACATCGAGGCATAATTATCATCATTATGATTATCATTACTTATTATCATTATTACTATTGCTATTAATTACAATCAGATACTCACATCGAGGCCAGACCTTGAAGGTTAAAAACATTAAAAAACTTATGGTGTCCGTATCATTCTGTAAATACAAACATGGTGTCCACACGCGCACACACACACACACACACACACACACACACACACACACACACACACACACAATTTCCGTGCACGTTGTATAGCTTACATAATTTGCCTTACGTTGTCCTGAATCATATCAAATCCCACTTGAAATTAAAATAGATACTTGCAGATAAGTTGTTACCTTCCTCATAAATGCACGTGTTTTACATAATTTTTTACCTTCCTCCTCTAAAACGTCTCTTCTTTCAGTATCTGACAGTGATAAGAAGGATACGAGGTCAACTTTATGTATAACAATATACTTCTCCCTCAAGTAAGATTATTGTGCCGAGCTCTCATCGTCACTCATAAGAGTTATGGCAAATAGGGCTACCCTTTCCTGTCTCAGTAGGTTAAAAACATTTTTCAGGTTTCGAAACTGGTCAGAGTACTAGATAGCTCTCTGTATCTACCTTTTCATACGCTTCATGTTAGTTAAGTTCCACATTGTAAGGATTCGTTATGGCTATTTACTAACTTCTGGAATATGTCAGCTTTAGAGAATGAATTTGACACAAAGCTCTCATTATATAAGAAAATTAGAATCTTTTGAATATTCTACCTCCATAATATTACATATTAATGAGCATGTGAAATGCTATCGTCGCTCAAAGCTAGGCAAAAATAATGGGCATCATAGACGTAATGAACTAATTAAGTAACAGTAGCTGGCCTCTTAATGAAGGCTGAAGGTATACTGCTGTTCATTAGCAATGTGCACGATTTCTTCATTATATAATTAATTTGGTGAAAACTGGAGTTTCGAATGCTTTGTTAGATTAATTTACTTAATCATGTGCGAAACGGTGACATGCCTTCATGTTTATGAGAGATTGGATTCCTCTTCATTTGTTTTTCTTTTTTGAATTCTCTCGTAATTGCTTGATTGTTTGCGTACGTATACGCTTGTTGTGTTATGTCTTTACTTGATTATTCTTCATGTTCCTTGTTTGCCTATTTGTTTATTTGATCTTTTACTTCCTTACTTTAATATAATTTCGTCATCTATTGTATAGTTTGATTTCATCTTAACTTATTCATTTACTTACTTCATTAACTTCCTTGCTTATTCAGTGACGCTCAAAGGAAAAAAAAAAAAGATAAGCCACGTCCATGAATGATATAAAGCGTTAAGTAGCCTTATATAATGCTCTCCTTGAGACGTCGGTCCATAAGGCTCAGAGGCATAATACGTCTCACTAATATGCTGGATGGGCATTATATCGTCCCCTGCTGAATATGGAAGACGGGCTTTGTCCCACCCGCCTCAAGGGAGCGTCGCTGAAGGATGTTGAAACGGGGTAGAAGCGCGCAAGCGCGGCTGTTGGGGGATATGCATGTTAGATGTGTGGGGCTATACGTGTCAGACGTGAGGTCTTGCTTGCTTGATGTGAGGATATGCATACTAGGTGTGGGGGCCATGCATGCTTGATGTGGGGGCCATACATGTCAAACGTGAGGCTTTGCTTGCTTGATGTGGGGCCATGAATGTTAGATGTGAGGTGCCACGCATGCTTGATGTGCAGGCCATACATGCTGGATGTGGAACCATTATGCTAGATGTGGGGCCATGCATGCCAAATGTGGGACTGTGCATACCAAATGTGGGACCATGCATGCTACGTATGGGACCATGTTATGGAAGCTGTGTTAACAAACTTGCATTAGACATTAATGCCACATCTTCCAATACACTTGCTACGTTTATCCCGGATGATAGTTTCCAACACCTCGAATGCTGAGACGATGCTCATTACACGATTCATTTTATTGCCCGTACCTAAACACCTTTCTTTAACATGGGAGCGAAATTTACCAACACTCAGCCCTCAAGCACCCACCCCTCTGACGTTTCATTAAGTTTTTTCTTTCTTTTAGCATCAGATAGGCTGGCCCATGGCATCTCTTTCAAAAACGGGGGTCAACAGGCCATCTGGGCTGTTGTGTAACCCGGAGTTAACTTTGAGTGTAACCCGGAGTTAACTTTGAGATACAAAATGCCCAACTCCATCCGTCTTGATTTCTCTAATATCAACTCATCTTCCATAGTGGTTAAGACAATGTTACGTGGGTCTGGAACATTTCTGATGTCTGCAGTACATAGCGTCGATAAGTCCTCTATTTGGTACTGGTGTTTCAGCTTCGTCGTCGTAAAGGAAAGCACTCTTTTATACATCATGGGTTCTACAGTGTCCATTACACATATTTTGATCCTTGTGTAACTGCAGAATCCTTTCTGGGTTACTGGCTGATTTATATATCTATTTTACAATTATCTTTTCTTGGCTTACTTGCTAATGGTAACCCAAAGTCTGCATTTCCGCAATGTATTATTTAAAAACGAAAGTCATGCACAATACCTGATTTCACCTGCGTTTCTCCTTCTACCAATGAGATCTTTGTAGGCTTCAGTCAAAGAGATTTCAGAGTTCCGTTTTCTTTTCTCTTTTTCGCTTATATTGTATCTCTGTTTCCTGGACCTCATTTTGATATCTAGTCACAGATCCTTGACTGCTTCAGCGACTTTTATCCATTTCACCGTCTGAAGATCATGGCACAATTTGTTAACATTTTTTTGCAGTATGTTATTTCCATTATGTTTCCAACTGTTTGATGTATGGTATTGAAGCCTGACAGAATTAAGATCACTATATCCTAATCTTTCATCAGCCTTAGGAATGTATCAGATCGTTGGCGATAGTTCAAAATTAAATTTCGGACATTTTTATCTCTAGTCGCTTGGCCACTGGACGGATGGATGACAAAATATCCTAAAAGAACGCCATTAACTGCCTTCGTCTATTTACCAGCTGATCATAGATCATCGGATTCTTTAATTACCTCTAGGCTCAGAATACTGCGCCCAAATTTATATATTTCCTTTTCTACACAACTGATTTCTAAATATAAGGAATCATATTTTTTTTTTCTTTTACATATACCGTGTTTTAACAACCTATACATTCTTCTTCTTTTATTTTGTATGGAGGAGAAAACATTCCCTAACTGAGAACATTTCTCTCTCTGTTACAAATGGATTCTGTTTCAGTATGACATATCATAATCATGTCCCGTGTTCCCAAACTGAAATAGGTGATGAGGGCACCAAGTTATCAGTTGAATATATGAAGCAACAGGGGCAAATCACGGAGAGGTCTGTAGGGCCTGGTTATAGATACGGGAATTCTGGTTTCCGTGCCTTTATACATAAACAGCTGGAGAGTGAATGTGATGGAATGAAACCATATTTCCAACTGTTCCTTATGCTACCTCGCTAACGCAGGAAATGGCTTTATGTTTACTCAGAAAACTGTTGTACTATTTTTTCTTTAATATTTTACGTTCGTTTTATTCCTTTCTGTCCTGGTTTAGCTAGCGGCGTGTTCCATGTCCCTGACCTAAGGCATCCTAACTTTACATACTGACCAGTAATGACCTTATACAAACACTTAAGGCTCACCTAAGGCTCTCTTCTGACCTCATTGGCTATGATATGTGCCCTTTTTATGTGTAAACCATTTTCTTTAACTGTTCTTGTCTCCTGTCAGATTAGCCGTTTTCTTTACTTCTCTCGTATCATTATTCTCCCGCTCCTCAATTTTCTTAAGGTCTGATCTGAACAGTGATCAGGTGATTCCTCTTGACCTAAAATGTAACCCGAACCGTTTAAGTAGCCCGACACCCTTGAATGGATAGCCAGTATCACGTGAAATGCTACCTTTCCCGCACAGTGGTAACTTCCTGACGCTATCCACATTGCTCTTGGGCACGAATTCCGACTCGACACTCTTGCCTGTCTTGTCTTAATGCCTCCGTGTTAGTTTCCTCTATCTATATGTCAGTTCCTCAGAGCACACATTCCCACCATCTTTTACTCCGTCGTCCGCTGCAGTCACTCAGTCCTCTTCACAAACTGTCCTATCCAGTTTGTCGACTACAGCCTGCAACGTAATCCCCAGTCAAGCACATATCCATTCTTTTCATCCTTTCTCCTGGAAACTGTTCTCAACCCATGACTCGATCTATGATGTCATCCGCAACTCTGATCTTATTTTCCCTCATTACAGTGACGCTTGTCATTACCTGATATGCTAAACCTATCTTAATATTCAACTCCCTTCTGCCTCTGTGACCATGGCTTGTGCTCCTTACCCTCACTAACTTCGCTTCCTCCAAAGTCACCTTTGTCTGCTTCCTCTACCAGTTAAACCATCTTGTTAATGGGAACTATGTTCAGTGCCACCTGTTCATTCAGAGATTGTTGCAGGCTCCATATCTTGCTCTCCAAACTCCTCTAGACCTGCCTATACAAGCTTGAATGCATGCATGAAGTCACTGTAGCTAGATCGTTTCCAAAATAGGGTAGTTAGAGGAGGAGAAAATGAGGTAGGACACGGGAACGGAAAGTTTGAAATGGGAGAGAAAACAGGTGTCAATAATTTTACCGATTTTTTTGATGCATGTGGGCGAATTTCTAGATGAGTGTTTTAGGTGCCTTATTCATATACCCCCGGCAGACTGGGGGTATATGTATCTATACTGTATCTTTTGATTTTTTGGATAGAAATTTACTAAGCAGTGTTAAACATTGCTCACTGTACATCGATGGTTGACTGGAGCCTCCCTGAGTGCTGTGGGTCTTTGAGAGCACCAAGAGTGTTCCATGTCTGTACTGTTGTCTAGATCTCGGATTCGTCTGTAGTTTGGATCACCGTTGTCTTCAAGTCTCTGCCATACTTTCTAAGCTGCTTTTCCTGAGTATGAACTGACTGGTCTATTTTTTAGTCGTTCGAGCTGTTCTACGGTGTTTTAAATGCTGTTTTTTTCATTTGTCACGAATCGTGCAGCCTTATTTTGTCCAATCTTTAACTCCAGAATGTGTGATTTGGTTCGAAACGGTGGTATAAGTGGTTAGGTTAGGGCATTTAACAGCCTTGTCCAGGTGTAATTTTAATTTCTCAAGAAGGTGCCAAAATCTGTATAGACTGGTGCAGCCTATCCCTGAGAAAGGAGACCATTTTAACTCTTGGCAACTATCGTCCCATCATTCTCACTTCTGCTATCTTCCAAGTTTTCAAACTCTCCTCAACTCTCATTTTCTTAAACACTTAGAATCCCATTCCCCTCTCTCAGATACCAATACGGTAGGATCCGCTCGTGATCCTCTCTCCTTTAAGACCCACCTCTGGTCGTCCTCCTCTCAAGAATTTTGATGAACCTTTTGTCGTGGGTCTCGACATCCCCAAAGCATTTGACAAGATGCGACACGAGTCTTTCTTTCTCAACTTCATCCCTTCTGCCTTTACTGTTTCTCTCTGCTCCCTGTGCATAGCTCCCACTCTCGTTCCTCCATTGTTGTAATTGCTTTGGAAGAGGCTTATCTCTCTTATCTTATCAGCAGTGGTGTTACCTCGGGGGTCTGTCCTGCTGCATAACTCTTTCTCCTCTCTCCATAAATGACCTTTCGTTAGTTTACAACCCGCCTCGCTCTTGTGCCATTGATTTCACTCTACGTATTTCAGCATGACTGCCTTCCCCTCCTCATTCTAATACTCGCTATTTCACCGACAGTGAACATATCCCCCCATATCTCCTCTTTTAGTCTGACCTATGTAGCAACTCTTGATGGGGAAACAATAACTTGGTGAAGTTCCGTAATGCAAAATACCAATTTCTCAACACGTATCTGTCTAAATCTCAGTTGTTTGCCCTCTCAAAAGTTTCAAAGCACTATAGTTAAACCCTGTGATAACGAAAACAAACAGACATAACCATATCCTCCACTCTATCGTAAAAACCCTACACAACCACAAATAGATTGCAACAGGAGTCGATGGTTATATAATCGCACCACAATGACTTTTTTGGTAGTAGATATTCTATATCTACTGGGGTTTTATTGCCTTCGGTACAAAGCAATGCTCTCATATACGAGGCTGGCTCTGTGTACACTTCTCTCTTATCTAAAGTGGAATAAAAAGCCTTTTGCCACTTTAATACTCCAAGTCTCATCTCACTAAACTATCCCTTCCCAATAGCTGTAATGTTGTTGCCCTTTCCCTGTTCTATAGGTATCATATTTGCCACTATTTTCGTAATCTATCTGCGTGTTACAGGCACAAACAGTAAGGGTTTGACCAGTGGCATGGGACTGGCTGCTGCTTCCCATAGTTTCTCTATGGAGACCCACCACACGAGGATTCAGCGTTATGATATCTTTTTTTCCCCGAAGAGGGAAGCTGTGGGATTCTCTTCTTACTTTCGTCTTTCCCTTTTCCTATGGCGTTTCCAACTTTAAGAGTCAGGTCTACCAAAACCTAAGGAGCTATAATCAATTTCGCTATTCCTCTCCTCGTACCCTATCTTCTCTCATCTTAGATGACCAAGACTGAGGTATGTTTCTACTTACGCCATGTCAGTTACTATACAAATAAAGACGACACAAAAATTAATACAATAACATGTTCGAAATGAAATTGTTAAAGTCATGCGACTCACAAAGCTAAGCCCGGCTCAACATTTGTCTGTAAAGCTCTTCGCTCTGGAGACCTGACCTTGTTTCCAGGGATGCTGGAATGCACTCTGGATACCTCTGTCTCAAAGGAAGGCTGGCTAGGCTCTGGTTGCAAGATCTGAGGTCACGTGCGCTCTGAATACAGCCATGTATGAGGGCTGTGAGGTCGCATATACCAAGAACACAGCCACGCATGTGAGGTTTGAGGACATGGCATAAGAATTATCAGGCCACGTATGCTGCGAATGAGGAAACGTATGGAAAGTATGAGGCACTCATGAAAATTTGAGGTTGCTTGCTAAAGGTGTAATGCCATGAGTGAGAGGGATCAGGGCATACATGAGGTGTGAGGTCCCTCATAAGAGGCGTGTGATCACGTATGGGAAATCTTGAGATCATGCAACGTGCGAGAAGCTTACGACTGCACATGGTATGTGCAACCACGTATGCAAGACGTGACGGAATGCATTGTGTGCATGACCATGCAAGCGAGCGAGGTATGTGTCCATGCATGCATGATGTGTGACTGTCCGAGCGAAGGGTGTGGTAATCCGTGTAACATATGACATAATGAACGATCCCTTTGAGACGCGTCTTCACGCTGAAGTGAATCTTCACACAATGTTTGAAGAGTCTTATCATTAGACATGTGATAGTCCAGCACATTCATCCAAAGCAAAGCTAATCTAACACAGATACGAATACAAATGAATTCAAACAGTAACAGATAACTGGGTCCGAACGAGGCTGTTTGTGGTAGAAGAATAAAACAGAAACACATGGATAAATGTATCAAGAGAAGAAAGCCATGCAGATTTTTCAAAGACACAGATTTTCAAAGATTTTTCAAAGCCTGAATTTACTAGACTTTAACATTGGTTTGACAGCACTAGATGGAAAGAAAAAACCTCTCATTGGACTTAGATCTTCCTATCGAATCTTTAATCAATTTTTGATGCCATATTGGACCACCTACAGACGTCAACATCCTTGTCCCATTACCAATTAGACAATTATAGAGGCCATTATTTCCTGTCACAACCAATCACTTGCCTGATACCCCTTTACGCACTTCAACCAATCAGACCATCAGAACCCCAGCTTGAAATCCAGCGATCAAGCACCGTAATCCTAAACCACTTTCGCCAATCAGGTGTCTGGATCTCCAGACCCCGCCTACCAATCAGCGGCCACTTTCCGCAAGCTTAAGTAAGGCAGAGAGCTCCGGCTACCTTTCTGCAGGTGCAGCCACCAAAGAGAGGAGACTAGGAACGTGTTACTGTGTTAGCGGGAGTTATTGACGGATCCGATGCCCGTAGCCTTGGGTGTCCGGAACTAAAGGGAGAGGACCAGAAGGACGTTCTCATCTCCCCAGAGGATGCTGGATTCAGATGCCATAAAGTCTTCATAACGTATCCATTGTTACAAGACATAATTTCATTCGTATAACGAAAATGGTAAATATTACGTCTGGCACGGCGGTTTAAGCTTCGCAGAATTGTGAATATCCTCTTCAAAACGTTTATTCTGGAAGAAGAACAGTGCGATTCTTGTTCATTCCATGCCTGGCTCATCTGTGCAGATGGAATACCCGATGTAAGGATTTCCAGGAGAGCCATAGTCTGAATGGAGTCTTGTGTGATAATGTCTTTCGTCCGATCACCAACTGAAATTTTTTTTTCTGCACGGAGCAGAACCACTACCACATCAGTGCACGGAGCAGAAATACCCTCTACATGAATGCATGGAACAGAAACCACCACCATATCGGTGCACCGGGCAGAAACACCCACCAGATCAGCTCACAAGGGAGAGCACACAAGCGCATCTGAGCACAGAGCAAACAAACCTCCCTTAGATTACTTCACAGGAATAAAAAGACACACACACACACACACACACAAACATGGAGGTGGTTTCGCAGTTTCTAATAGCCTCGTACGGCCGATAATTTCCCCTGGGTGCAATGGCCTGTTGGCATAAGTGTTCTTTTTCGGCATCAATGTATAATCTAATTTCAGGTTACCATAACTTTACAAGTTACGGTGGAAAGTGGTTGGTTCAGTTTCAGGTACTTGCGAGGGTTAGGGTGATGTTACAGCTCAAAGGTTTTTTGGTTAAATGTGGAGGTTGGACTGGTGGATGGGCGGTGGTCCGGTGTGGCTGGTGAGAGAAGGATTCATCACTCGTGGGTTCGAACACTCTCAGTATCTTACAGACACAGTCCACAACACACACACACACACACACACACACACACACACACACACACACACACGTATCACCGGACTGAACCAGGGCATGTGAAGTGTCCGGGGTAAACCATGGAAAGGTCTGTGGGGCCTGGATGTGGATAGGGAGCTGTGGTTTCGCTGCATTACACATGACAGCCAGAGACTGAGTGTGGGCGAATTTGGCCTTTTCGTTTGTTCCCTGGCACTACATTGCTGATGCAGGGGGTGGTGACGCTATTCCCTGTGGGGCGGAGTGGCGTCAGGCATTGGATGGAGGCGAGCAAGTATGAATATGTACATGGAATATGTACATGTATATATGTGTATATGCATGTATATATATATATGTATATATATATGTCTATGTTGGTAGGTATATGCATGTATTGTGTATATATCTGCATGTATGCATAAAAGTGTGTATGTGACTGAATGGAACTTTCTTTGTCTGTTTCCTGGCACTACTTCACTAACGCGAGAAACAGTGATCAAGTATAATGAATAAATATAAATAATTAAAACAGAAAATTGTTTGTAATTGAATTGTTTCTCTAGTTATAGGCTCCACAGCTTAGCCAACAACATTCCTGACCTCCACACAAGTGGCTACAGGTTTGAATCATTGTTATCAGAGGGTATTGTATGCAATTTGAAAGTGTGTATTGGTCTGTGCACAATTTTGAATATACTATTTCCCTTCCCCAAGAGTCCCTTTTATCCTTATGAGTCTCTTGCTGCACTCAGGAAGCTGGCTACATTCACAACAAGTCATAAAGTGTTGTAAAGTTGTGTAAGTATCAATACATATATTTCTTTTTTTAGCCAAGACAGCACAGGCACCTGAGGTCCTAATCAAGGCCATCCCATTTTTTCCTCTAAGGCTCAGTTCTCTGTTCTTTGTGCTCCCTCGCTAATGTGGGAAATGGTGAATATGTACAAAAAAAACACACACAAAAGTCCACATCAAGGCCAGGTCTTAATTGAAATATAGAGAATTATGCAACGGAAAAAGAAAAGACAAGGGAAAGTATCTACGAATTTTTGAGAGGGAGAATGACCCGTCTTCAGAAATGTGCCAGGTCATAATACATGAGAAGGTAGCGAGTTCCAAAGCTTCGACATGTAGGGAGAGCAGCAGGTATCAAAACAGCCCAAACTTAAGTTGCTGATGGCCATACAATAATCATGTGATGCAGCAGCTTGCTAAGTATTGTGTGGTCTAGCTAGTGGAAGGGGAATGCAAGAAGCCAGCTCTCAGGAGCAAAAACCAAAGTAATACCTATAGAGGAGGGAAGGTCAACCAATATTGCAGCATAGTGCAAGGGGATCAAGTTTGGAAGTTAGCCTGGGACAGTTTATACGTCAGACTGCTTTCAACTTAACTCTGTCAAGTAAGAACACAGAGCTAGAACCACCACAAAGTGTGAGAGAAGTACTCCATATAAGGATGAATCAATCCCTTGTATAAACAGAGCAACAGTTCAGAAGAGAACTTCTGCCATCTAAACAGGACACCCAGTTTCCTACAGGCAGACTCAGCTATTCCTGTAATGTG
>JAUUDW010193147.1:0-14481 GCA_032361385.1 Panulirus guttatus | reverse complement strand
AGCATCCACCAGCGTTACCAGTTAATACATCAGCGAGAGAGAGATATGACTCCTCTCTGCCTAACTTCATCAGATTAATTCCTCCGACATGACCTTTCTTCCGGAACGAATGACACGAAACGGTGTCAAAATGTTTTGATATCTGTGTCGGCTGTGCCTGACATACCCGTATAGTCCACTGCCATTTTTGCCGTTACTGTGACGTCAGCCGGGCAATTAGCCAAATGAAACACGATCATGGCGAAGCGTGGTGGCGACACACTCGTTCCAACGACGTCCGCATCGTCTGTGATATTTCTCTACTGCGAATGGAAGAGCTACTGGGAGGGACGAGATGCGGTGCGCGCTTCAGGATCACTCCCTCAAAAGTTATTAAACAAAATGTCCGTAAGTAAGAGTCACGCAATGACGAGTAACACGTCTCCTTCACCCCTTGGGGTTGAGGAGAGTCAGGTCACATCATAAGTGTAGGCACGTCATATATACGTAGGCGAACATTCTGAACAAATATAAAAATCTTCAAGCCAGTTCCAAAAAGTCACCCATGGAACACTTTTACAGTTATTCCAGGCTGCTTTAGTCGGCACTAGTGCATAACTTATTTTCCCCTTTATTTAAGTAGTTGAGGTCATGACACAAACAAAAAGGAATCCCCAGTCACGCACGGCCTACTCGGATGAAGGATGACGAAAACGGATGAAGAGAAGCAAGAAAATGTAGCAGGGATTCATACGAGCTCCTCGTGGCTTGATAAACCCGAACCTCATGGGTAGGAAGGTTAGAGGACGAGAAATGCCGAAGAGATGAAACAGAAGCTCCACAAGTTCGCTGTGCGATGGAACAAGGAGGTACCATACCGGTCAATCCTCGTGCTGCTGATCCAAGGAACTACAAGAAGCAACCGTTGCACCTAGAAGTCACTGAGGTAAATCCACTGGCCACTTACGCCGGGGATAATCGAGCGAGGCAGTTCTCCCGATTACCCCTGCTTGAGATCAAAGCCTCCCTTCTAGCCGGTCGCTGCCGCCTTGCGGACTGGACGCATCGCACCGTTCCGTCCCTAGGACCACGCCGCCACGCGCGCCGGTAGCCTCAGGATCCCTCGTGGCGACAGGTGCTGGGTTTTGCCAGAGAACGTTCCACTACCGCTCCGTGGGACGTGATCAAATGTTTGCAGTGCCCTCCAGCCAATTCACTGGCCTTCCCGGTTATGCCCAGACCCGACGTGGAGATCTCCTGACTTTGAATCCCTGACATGAAAGACATACCATGGCTCTGGGCTGTCAAGGTCAACCCATGTATCAGAGTCAGTATTTCCCGACACTACCGGATACAGAGTTCCCACGACGACACACACACACACACAGGGTGTTTAACTCGGTTGCTGTCAAGTTTCCCTCTCGGTCCCACCGCGCGAAAGGCTGATGCCCTGCGAGTGTTGGGGGAAGGATTTGGTGCTACCTATAACCAGCACGGGCGTGGGCTTTCCCTTAGCCTCTCAGGTCACGTGATGTGACGGGGGATCTCACTGACCATTGGCTGGTCTGAGTTAGAAATCTTTTGTCGCCTCGTGGTCCAACGGGTAGCGTACCGGACTGCCACACGTTTGGACTGGGTTCGAATCCTCCTCGTCCATACTTAAATCGTGATCGTGTTATTTCCGTATTTCCCAACACGTACAGCCTCAAGTACACGACTGTGGTGGTGGTGTGTGTGTCTACACGGCATGTTGAACCACACCTCCTCGCCCGAAGCAGAGACCTACTCTTCTGACGTCCGTCTCACAAGGAAACAGGAAGCCAAACTTCACGAACTGTTGTGGCTCCGGTGGCCGGGTCAGTAGTAAAGTCATCAACTCCGCCTCACCAGACGAGAGAAAACACTCATCTGTGCTTGACCGCGATGCTGCCACAACTCAGCTTCCCTTGTCTTTGTTTGTTTTCCTAATTTAAACAAGTTTTTTCTTCCCCGGGGAAGAGACAGCCAACCAGACAGCTGGCTAGCAATAGTACATCCTGTTACGGCAATAGACGGCCGTCAGATCTCCCTGACCGTTACTGCCTCTTGTTACCTGATGGACATCTGTGTGGCGAGACTCCCGGTAACAGTCCCAGTCGTCGTTCACAGTTCTGTCACGGCAAGTCACACCACACGGGCACTAGAAGAGGAAGAGAGGGAGGCGCCTGCGTTACACAGCGGACAACCCTGATCCATCCTCCGGTAACGTGCCGGTAAGAAAATCACAGTGACGACGGAGCATTATCACTGTACCGGGGTCTCCGTGTGCTGTTCGTGAACACCGACAGAAAAAAAAAATGTCTCGACGCCATCTGCAGACCCAGCGACAAAAACTAATTCCTTTCAGCCACCAGCTGAATTCTGGAGAAGCCCCTCGCCCAAAAACTGTGGTAAAGATCGTATCAGGACTCACTAAGTTTAAGGTTACAAGGAAATGTATCACTGTGAGCGCTGGTAATTCTGAGCTCCGACCTGGCATGTTCCATTTTCCAAGATGTTATCTACTCTAATCACAATTTTGTTGTTATAATTCACTCCGATCGCAGGTTCTGGCCAACTCACCAAGCGACTGAGCACAAGCAGGTTCGGCTGTCTCATCGATGCTTGCACGTAATGAAACTAGATACCGTCTCGCAGTAACTCTTACGTTACCAATGTTCCTCAAGAACAGCCGTAAGAAGCGCCTCCACTGTTCGATACGATCGCTGCAGGTGCAGCTAGTTCCCCTTGCAGCAGGAATTTCTTGCAAAAAATTCATAAGGGCAACAGTGACCCTCTAGACATAATCACAATCTATGCTTGTTGTGGTTTTCCTGTGTCTGCCAATATTTCTGGTCACTATTGTGGTTGGAAACCACGTCTTTGCAGTCGTTCTTACATAAAATGTTGGACAACACTCCCAGTATGTTGCGGTGACAGAATTTTGCTCACTTTATTTTGCCTCTGCTGTCATAGTTCAAGGTTGTATACATAATGATCTCATCCTGGGGCCACAATTCTTGTTCCTGTCCACAAAGACTCTTGCAGACTGTATGCCTTGCGAGTGTTTCACGTCACTAACTTCTTCATAAAATCTTTACCTCCCTTCCCAAGGACCAGTCCACTATCTTCCAGACTGTCATCATCATCATCATTATCAGCAACATCTAAACCAAACAATCCCTTCAAATATATAGTATAATGACTGCACATCAGGCTTCGTCCGCATCTAACCGAGTTTCCACGGCTGATGCCCCGTAATATGCAGGTTATGCCCCCCAGTGTATGCGCCGGCACAGGTTGTGCTCCGGTACCGTAGTGTGACGAATCGACCGAGATGACCTTCCTCACCTCCGTCGACAGCAACATGCGTCGTGAGATCGCCCAGGAGCTACAACGAGAAATATTTCCATCACCGACCCATCGAGACCATAACCTCCGTCTTTATGAAGATTTCCATTTCCCGGTAACCTGCACCTCAGACTGGCGACGCAGAAAGAGGGATATTAACCCCGCAGCAGCGAAGGCAATGCTCTGAGTGCCATAGCCCCTCATCACCCAGGAGCTGGGTGTAGGGGCGTGTGTTGTGTAGCGCGAAGGACGTCGTGACCTGACCGCCCGCCTCTCCCCCATCCCCCTTCCTCCCTCGAGTACAAGACGGCAACCCGAGACCCGCCGAAGGAGAAGGAGTGAGAGAGAGAGAAAGAGAACACGGCTGGTGTCGGCAGGCTGTTGAACGACGCGAGGGTGAAATTTCACCCCGCAGTCTCCCTTTGCACTGCCTCCGTCACCCCCACCACCCACCTACTCCCCGAGTCACGCTAATTACTAAATTTCTCAATCAGGCGCTGACTGGATCTTTCATTAACAAGTACTGGACTGCAATAAGACCTTTGAGGACTTAGGAAGCCGTCGACCTCCTACCGACGGGTGTGTATACGACACTAATTAAACAGTAATATGATTTTCCCAGTAATTTCGGGCCGGATAGCGCCGTCAGCTGGCGACACTATGGAGTGATATGGGCAGCCCATCATGCCTAAGGATAATTATCAATTAAAAGTCTTCAGATGTCGGTCTTCTATTTCGTCTGAGGAATCTCCAAGTTTTTATCATTAAAGCCTCTAATTCTTCCGTGATTAACTGCGAAAAAAGTTCAGGTATTTTCAGTCCATATCGCTTGAAAGAATGTCTTCCCTTGAACAGTTCTTTTCTTATGTGCATTCCATACCTCTCGCCTCTGCCTTTGTGGTGGGAGAATGATAACAAAAAATACAGTCCCACACACGTCTTCGAAATCTTAAGCAGGTGGATCTTCATAACTTCAAATATCGACAGGAGAAAAAATGAAATATCAAACACGTCGTACTGCGAAGTCAGATGCAACAAATTTCTAGATAGTCTTCATTTACATAAGAAGCGGTACACGAGTTTTCATCTCGTGCACATTAGCGAATCTAGGGTGAAGACGTTCCTCAAGCGGAATACAAGAAGTCTGTAGCTCTATTAATATGTGCCATCTTGTTATCGCATATCCTGCCCTAAGACATGGTATTAAGTACTTCCAGGAACTTTCTCCCACTCGCTTCCTCTATCCTTTTCACTCGCGTGGTCCTTCAGACCATCCTTCTTCTCCTCGCCGGTACGGTCCTCCAGAGCATCCTTTCAGCAGTATACTCCTTACATAAGAAAAAAAATACATGTGGACAGACGGATGGACAGGTAGACAAATGTTTCCAGCATGTCTTTGTAAGGTAACCTGACAGCTGCTACTACGACTCATCCTCGTCTCGTCAGCCATTAACACAAACACACAAAACCAAGTGCTCACTCCTCTCCCTCTCTCCCCCGTCTCTTCGCACATCCCGCAGCGCTGACTTGATTAGCGCCTCGGCTGCTCCAGCTTCCCTGAATAATGACACTGAAAACTCATTAAATCCTCGTGTGGCACAGGCGGCCGAGCCTCTGCACTTCCGTCAGATCAATTACTGGCGGCAATGAGCGTCCTCCGAACGTAACGTGCCAATATTTATCTGCCGGTAATTTTTTTTTTCTTTATCATTAAAGCTGCTCTGTTAGCACGGGTCGGCCAGGTAACTCAGGTTACCAATTATCACCGTACTTTTTCTAGCACGATATCCTTAAAGTCACCCCTGGCAGGTGTCTTCCTAAGGCATACAGGGATAAAAAAAAGTCTGCTGTGAGAATATGATATGTTGAGGTGTTCGCTAAACACGGGTGGTGGAGCCTGGTGTAAAAATGCAACATCAAGATAACGAAAAAAAGGAGACTCAGAAAAGAAGAATAAAAAGATGAGGGTTGGTGCGAGGGAGAAATTTAGTTAACAAAGTATGAGGGTTGGGATCTCCGCCTGCGGACCACCCCTGGAGGGTTCTAAGCCTCTCACTCAAAGAACAGAAAGATGCTGAGTGTATTTTTCTGTGTGTGTGCCTCAGAGCAGCCGTGATGAGGGAGAGGTGATAAGTCTAGGAAGGAGGAGGAGGAGGAGGAGGAGGAGGAGGAGGAGGAGGAGGAACAGAGTGACAATGGAAGTGACACAAGCAGGTGAAAGCTGAAAAGTGAGAGCACTGGAGGACAGAAGAACGTATCTGAGGACCTGACTAGGTCTGTGGCTGGACACTGCAAACACGAAGGGTAACCTGTGGGTGGAATTCTCAGGTTCAGAAACGCAATACAGTTTCTTAAAGGAGGTGGTCATGATGATGAGAGAGAAATAGGAAACGCGGAATGGACGGAAGAATATATACAGTAGGAGTGAGGAAAAGGATGGGAGAATAAGAAGACATGACCGAGGAGCAGCCTGAAGCAGCTCCAAGACGAAAACAGCCTCACCGCCGGACTTGCGCGGTACTGCACTCACCTGGCGGCCCGTCTCCCGGCGACGCCACGGCAACTCGTCCTAAACTCCTTCGGTAATAAGATTCCTCATCTAACTTATAACATTTCTGATCTAGGAGACGGGAACTACCCTCGTTCCATCTCTCCACATCGAACGCGCCGGTTTCCGCTAATACCCCGGCATCCATCATCGACCTGTGTTTGTCCCGGACTCGGCCTTCCTTCTTCACCTCACCTTTCATTCCTCTCGATAAAATGTTCTTCCGACGATCCCTTCCGCATACGCACAACCAACTTCATGTCAGAGTTCCATCCATTCCTCCGTAATAACTCTCTCCCTTTAATACACTCACTCTTCACTAACTCCACCCTTTCGTATTCCACGTCAAACAAACCTGGGGACGCAAACACGCCAAACATCCACACGAACGCAAACAAACACAAACACCCATGGGTAGGTACGGTAAAAACAAACATCCTTGGGAAAGATAAACATCCAATCATCCATGCGGGCATAACTGAGCACTTCCGACGTTCATGAGGACACGGAACGCCTCTGCCTCATCCCGTCTTCAGCTTAGGTCACTCACCCTTTCCTCACCTCCTGCAGAAACTCATCACCGCTCCTGACAGCTTCCCCGTTACGCCGTACATCAACGCAATCCGCGCTGCCTATTTTCCATCACTTCCATCATAGATTTTTCTCCACATTCATAAAACTCGGCAAACACGCCGTTTTCTTTTTCCGATACCTCCTCTAATATTAATCTCATGGTAATTACTTGGTCATGACAGCCATATCGTTTTACACCGACTCTTTTCATCTCTCTCTCTCTCTCTCTCTCCAACTCTCTTGATATCTAATTTTCTCAATTAACTCTAAATCGTACCTGGCCGCTCTTTGATATATCAACACTCATAAGTTTTATCTTCAGCTCATCCTCATCACCCAACTTTGTCAGAGACGAAGAAAAACTAGACCAAATTCAAAGCAGACCCAATTAAAACTAATTCCATCGCCAAGAAATTAGCCTCATGAAAAAAGAACGAGAAGAATCATTCTCTCAAAAAAAGGGGAAAAAAAGCAACTCCGAGGTTATCTTACGGAAGTTTTCAGGATGCTTCAGATAAGGTCTATTCACAAGGACCTGATGAACTGAGACGGGGTCACTGTCTACATGTAAACTACTAGGTATATGGCCAGAGTCCATACTACATCCTGGCATAAGGCAAACATAGGCCGGGAAGACAAGACTCGTCTGGCGCTGTCCATCTCCTGGTCACCAGTCACTTCGGTAAATCCTCCAAGAATTCATACAATTATGTTGGTTCAATTTCACTATATCTCATTATCTGGACTCAACAGTTCTGACATTCTTTTTCTTTCTAATGTAATTTGCTGATCGATCTCCTCATCCTTGTTTATGACATGCCGATTTTCTCAACGTTATTTCCATCAACACTGTAATATACCCTGAGCCCCTCCGTCCAGCGCCATTACTCCATTAGCTCGCCATCCTGGGGAATCTTCCTCCACCAATACACTTCTCCAACAGCACACTTCCCCTTCCTCCTCTTCCAGGCAATACTCTTACCTCGCTTTCTCCTCGCTCATCCCTCTCCATCAATGAGCTCTCCTGATCTCTTCCTTCTCTAACACAAAACTTTTCTCACTTCCTCCAACACTGGATATACCTCATCACCTCCTCCAACACTGTAAATCCCTCGTCTCCATTAATACTGCACACGTCTGACTTCCTCCTCCTCCAAAACTGCACATCCCTTATCTCCTTTCAACATCATACTTATCTACTTCCCCAACACCACATCCTCCTCACCTCCCTCTCCTCCAACCACAGGCTTCCCTCAGTTCCTCCTCCAACACTTAACATTCCTCTCCTCCTCCTCCTCCTACTCCTGCAACGCTAGAAGTACCTCATCTTCTCCAACACCAACCACACCTTCCTCACCTCTTTCTCCAACATTACTTTCCTCTCTTTCTCCAACCCACAACCTGTCACTCTCCCTTCCTCCACTCGACCCCCCGTCAACACCTCCATCACTTCCCATCTCTCCAGCGCTTCAAAACTACTTTAAAAAAAATTAGGGTCGCTCAATTTTATACCAGACAAAAGTTTTAAGATTCTCCGTTTCACATTACTAGTTACAAGCGTCTGCCTCGCGTCTACAGACATACAGAATAAGTCCCACTTTTTCCCCAACAACCTATCAAGTTATTCGTTTAATTAATGATGAATGTTTGTTCATTCATTTTAATCAAATCTTAATTTAACACGACAGCCACTAAAAGGGTGTGTAGGGGGGGGGGAACTCTTTTGTCTAAATATATCTAAAGTCTGTCTTGAAATAGGCAGGTGAGTGTTCAAACTGACATAGTCTCTCGCTGCTGCTCCGAGGACTAACTGCATTCTTCGTGTGAGACAGCATATTCGTGAGTCCACACTGTACTTAACCCATCGCCAGAGTCACACTTGATGAAAACAGCAGAGGATACAAACTGTTTGTTGCCAAATACCAGAACCAGAAGCTTCTTAGAAAAGATATGATAAAGTACTTTCACTGTAAACGAACAGTGAATCTATGGAATGAACCGAATGATGAAACTGTGAATGCACACAGCATACAAAAGTTTAAAGAAGTTGTATGACTAAAAAAAAGAAGTTGAGGAGATTCAGCCAACGCGGACAGAACTCCCTCCCCTGACCGCACAAATAGGTACTTACCCACAAACACATATATACACACACGAAAGAATACAAAAGATACACATTCACACTAATAAACATATACACAGTGTATAAGAACTCGAAATACAATAATTCCATCAAAGAGGCTCTCTGGATGAGAATTTACGAAATAATATACTTCAGTGCAAAATTTTCAACCTAGAAAAAGATTAAGTAAAAACCTTTTTCTTTTTTCCACAGTTTACAGGAAAGAATGAAGATAAGAGGATTCCCATTACAGGGTTTACAGCAAAGTCACAACGGTTGTTGTTCAGCCGTTGGCAACATCGCTCTGAAACGGTGATGGTTGTGTGAGCTGACGAGGATCTGAGATTACAGAGCAACGAGCAAATCCGATTTTTCTCGCTTTTATCAAATTGCCGTCGGCCAGTCTCCAGGCCTTGAAAAAGTGCAATAGGCGCAGAGACATAAGCAGATGAGAGACAGAGAGAGAGAGACGCAGAGTTATCACAGTGATAAAGTTGAAATGATAACATAACGTAAAGAGCCGTTACGCTAGCCTTGTCACAGATACCAACCAGATGGCGTCCCTTCGGAGGCGGTGTGACTTTAAAAACAAGGCGCTCGCGCCGAATTCCAGAGGGCATGGAAGAGTAATGCTAAACATTGAAAAAACTTAAGGATTGAGAAGAAAAAACAGTGTGTGATAGAGGTGCGTTTGCCTGCCTGCCTGTCTCTCTGTCTGTCTGAGTCAGAATGCCTGCCAGTATGTGGTCCAAATTTCCACTGGAATACAGTACTGGGGAGAATAATCCATACCAGAGGCGCCACAACCATGCCAGTCCCTCAGAAGAGCTCTGTATCATTCGTCTTCTCGGCGAGTCTTCCTTCGTCTTCGTCTTCCCACCACACAGTGGAAGAGGGAAGACGACTTTGAGGGACTCGAGAGAAAGAAATCACATTCAGGACTTCATCCCACGCGATGGACGACCCACGCGAAGCCAGGGACCTCGAACGAAGTCAGATTTCCACTCGCTTCCGGAGGCGGCCAGACAGACAAACAGGCGGATAGAGACAGATAGAGAGACACGCACACACACTCCCTGCAGGGATGACGGCAAACGGCCGGCTCGCAACAGAACCACGGCACCAGCATTATCCAGGCATTTCCCATCAACAGGTGTTATTTCAGGTATCGAGGCGAAAACAGTGCTAACACCAGAGAGGCCGTAAGACTAGAAATCCCCTAGAGGAAACAGCGCTTATCAGTGCTCTCTCCTAGCGGCTTTTCGATCACTTTTCTCCATGTCACAGGCATTTCTCGGAGTACATGCAAAGTTGCCACCTGTAACATGTTATGGATGTTGGAAAACTCCATTACGTGTAGCAGCAAAACAGTTATCAAAGTATCTAGCGACCTTATTACTGTTTAGGGAGATGGGCTGCGACGGAATTAACTAGCAGGATCTGCGGAGAAATCTTTGAGGTCTTCTTAAGGTTGTACCGCTGGGAATACTTCAGTAAACATGAGCGGAAACCTGTGGATGTCCGGGGAATAGCTAACTGCTGGCGCCCCTGAGGAAGCTTCAAGATACATCATGAATGTCCTCCACAACGGTAGCTCTCACGATTGTGTCTGCCAGCCAAGACCCACAGACAGCCAAGCTAAAGCGCGACACTATGACAGGAAGCTACGATATCAGTGTGACGCACCTCTCCCAGTGCGACACTACTGTCCCAGTATGAGGCTTCCGCAGCAGTATTATGCCCTTCCTCCAGCGTGAAAGAAGCGCCTTAGTCTCATGCATATACCCCTAGTGTGACGCACACTCCCCAAGTTTGGCGATTTTCCTCCAGTGTGACGACGTAACGGTTCCAGCGTGTCGCGTTGGCCGCGGGTTGCAGGGTACGCGGTCAGGGGGTTGGTTAGCCAAAGATATTCACCTGTACTCCCGTTAGCCTCCTGCCCGGCCACGCTAGGGTTGGTTCCACCGGTACTCTGACTGTGATACGGTAGATTAATACCAACAAAACACATCACGGGTAATATGAGTGTTTGCACTTACACACGGCACATTCCCTATTTGTACAGCAGGAAAATGGAGTTCTACACTCGCGAGACCACATCTCGCGTGTGTGTGTACTCATCCCGCCACACCCTTGCTTATTCCCCCTCCCTAAGTCTTCCTGTACAACACAGTGGAAAAGAAAAACCGGTTTATAATCACAGCCCCATTAACAACGGCACACCTTAGCGCGTCGGCTACGTTAAGGATACTCTCCCAAAGTACAAAAGCATATTCTGGCTTCGCTAAGTCTATCTGAGGTTGTAATGAGCAAGAGACAAAGGAAAACGAGAAGAGATGAAGATACACTGTAGTAGGAGGGAATACCAATTAACCGTGAGAGTATGCATACGTAAGAAGAAAATAGTAGCATTGGCGAAGGCAAATAACGCTCAGACACAAACGACAGACAACTGAAACGGTCCTGTACACGTTACGGCATCAGCCCGGTGAAGTAGGCGCGGAGGATGTATGAATTAGCAACATAAGAGACTACCGCCCACAACATGCGAGAGCTGGAGCGGCCTCCAGTCCGTCCCTGCTGGCCAAGAGCGATGGCACACGTTAAGAAAGTCTTGTACTGACACCTCCGTCGACAGGGCGCGGGCGAAGGCCTGTCAGCTTCGCTCGGGTTTGCTCCACTGATATCAGCGCAAACTCGTACTCGATCTCACGATGGACACGAGGCTAGACGGAAACAGGCGCTAACGTCATACCAGATCAACTGATCAACTGCCGCAACACGTCGCGAGGAATACAAGAGAAGGAATTCGTTAATCACTTCCGAGCTTTACGTTATGTAACTCCTGCAACCCTCCTAACCCAACGCAGTATCGGATCACTACTTCCGCGAAATCTATTTATACCAGCTGCCCTCTCGCCCGTCCTGCCATTCCACGACTCCATTCCGAATAAATTGGCTCTACTATCCCATCTCCACCTCTGCACACACACACACACACACACACACACACACCGGCAATCGTTCCAATCAGCACCAGACGATAGCCATTTGTCTAACTAACGCACTCTAAAACCTCCGCCTCAACTCAACATTTCCTCCGAAACCGTTGAACAGACGGCTGAACTTCATCCACTCCTGCTACTGCCCGTCCGATCATATCTAATACTGCCCCATTACTGTATCAGACATCTGAATTACTCTTATTTCCATTCAACGATAATCACTACGAATCACAACAAATCGACTACAACCTGCATCTCCTATTCGCCAAGAGACCTGACAATCTCTTAAATCCACTCGAATCAAGTTCCAGTCCCCAAAGACATCGCCGCCGGTCAATCTTTTCACTTTGAACCAAAGAGAAACGATGGTGACAAGAAAGTCTTCGTCACCACATACTGAATGTTAAAAGCACTCACTCAGCCCTACAACCTCAGTGAAATACGCTGATCCACACACACACACACACACACACACACACACACAGCACAGTAGGATAAGAGGGAACAGAGAAACTTCGAAAAAGAATGTTTTGGGCGAGGCAGGAGATAATCAAAGACTTCTCCATAATTTCATAAAGAGTAAATTGTCAGATAATGAATAGCTAATCAGGCTAAGGAATTCAGAGGGAAGAGCTGTAAAGGATAATGATAAGATATTGCGCGGAAGTGAAATAGAATTTAAAAAGGATTTTCACGATGGAACATGCAATATGGCCCCAACACCAGTGAGATGTAACGGGGAGGTCTTATGAAAGCAGTGAAATATATATAAAGGACATAAACAGAATCCTAAAGCGTCTGAACCCATTCAAGACTAGAGGTTCTGATGAAATTTTTCCACACGTGCTGGCGGCGTTTGCAGATACACCTGACAAACCACTTGAGATGTTCCAAGACGTCGCTAGAGGAAGGGAAAGTGCAAGGGAAGTGGAACAGAGCAAACGTCATACCTGTCTATTGGAGACTGGAGACCGAGAGGACGCCCTGAACTGCAGGCCGGCCGTGGTCTTCCCAGACGAGTATGGCCTGGAAAGTAGTGGAGGAGGAAGACGGTGAACTGGACATTGACGGATGGAGAAAGGAACTCCAGCAAGCGATCGTAACGCACGGCAAAAATTCACCACATCTCAAACAACCAATCGAGCACACACACACATACATCGTTGCGTGAACAGAAGCGACATCATATTCCTATCCTTTCAGCACACAACAAAAAAAGAAATGTGCCTTTTTTTTTCCTTTCATTTTTTTCAGACTCGTTCAGTTCGATTGACTGAAAAAATGACCAAGTCAAAAGCTGTAGCAACACAACCTGAGACGTCGTGTTATGTGAAGGGTTAAAAGCATTACCGTTCCTGTTCTTCTCTCTTTCTTCGAGAATTCCCGTCACTAATCAACTTACGGTAGGCGACATTAGTCTTCCAAGAACACCTCTCTCCGCGGAGTCGAGTTGCCGAAGTACTTATCTCCTTACAGAAGGCGGCGGTGCGACGACCCTTGGATGTAATGGTGTGACTAGCGACCCGATCCTCAAGGCTCAGGTGACAGTTCAGGAGACCATATCTAAAAGTCGTGTCGTCGAGTTCAAGGGTCGTCGTATATCCGTGTTCGTGTCTGTCCGCCGTGCTCAAAAAGAAGTCGTGCTCTCATGTTCGAGGGTCTCAGATAACATGCAAAACACGAATGATTTCTTACAGTCTGGCATATACGAATTAAACGATAGAGAGACGTATTCTGTTGAGGCCATGGTATCCTCCCCTCGAGTCAGCAGTTAGCTGAACGTGGAACTCAAGAACGCGGAGCTATCGTTGTAGTATAATCTTCCCCTCCTCCTCCTCTCACCCTCAAATACCTGACCATCTCTCCCAAGGTTCCCCTTATCCACTGTTGTGAACAGTCTGGACATCCTCAGTGGACCATGCACTGTCGGAATGGCAAAGTTAGGGCGGAGACTCCCAAGTCGCATTTACTTGCTGGTTAGTTTGAAGGCTGACGAGTCTTGAACTGTTCGTACCGGTGTAAACACAATCAGTGAAGTTGTGAGCAGAACTTTACGACCCGCTCCAAAGACTTCCCCCAGCAAAGACCTGTCCTCGCTTTAAGTAACTCTTAATCCTCGTGGCTCCACACATGACTGGATGAGGCAGCGTTGGGACCAGTGTTCTACGTATCCCTCCACCCTGGAATCACGGTGCGGTATTCTTTCTCCTTAGGGATGCTTACTAGCGCCCTCTGGGCCACAGAGGTACGTGCAGAAAAAAAATGGTGACAGTACTGGTATCTAGCACAGACTGTGGGCTTCCTCCTAATCTGCTGTCTCCTTCGGTATTTTCATCAAACCAATGTCAGAACTGTTACCATAAAATTAAAAAAGATATCTCTAAATCCATTTCAAATGATTCCTTTTCCATATACATGGAAGAGGATAAGTTTATATAGGAGTAATTAACTAAACCTTTAAAACAATGAATAAAGACCATTCAGCATCGTTCCACAACCCCCTGAAGCCCTTGATTGTAATGTAGTACCGTACTCAACACGTTAATACCTTGTGAAGAGCAATTTCTCCTGAGGAAAACAAGGAATTATGTTATATTACTACTGCTGTACCCTGTACTACACTTGCAAGCCACTGCTTTACTCTGAGAAACACACAGAAACTACTGATGTTCCCTAGGCAACACGAAGACATCACTGCTGTACCCTGAACAACACTGAGGCACTTGTGTTGTGCCCTGCACGGCGCTGGTGTACTACTGCTGTTCCGTGGCCAACAACAGGACTCCCACTGCTGTACAGTAACAGCTCTAGGATATAGATTTAAAAAAATTCCCGGATTTGCTCAACTTTTGATTGTACTGTGCTGTTAACTTTGAAATTCTAAA
>JAUUDW010193036.1:0-14483 GCA_032361385.1 Panulirus guttatus | reverse complement strand
GGGGGGGGAAGAGGTAGGGGGTTAGCAGGGGATGTCAGTGGGCTGGGAGGGCAGAGGTTGGCAGTGGATGTCAGGATAGGGCAGGGGATGCCGGGGCAGGGTACGACAGGGCTAGGCATGGCAAAGCAAGGCCAGGGCACCGTCATGAGCCACCCAGTGTCTTGGGGCGAGACATAGGAACACCGAGAAGTGGCAGATGGTGATGATGATGATGACGAACTGGTTTGTCTCTACCAAATGAGGCAGTCGTGATCCGGGGATGACGTCCCGACTCGGAATGTCAAGCCATGACACGGACCATGGCCCGAGACTACGACGGGAGCCGAAGGGCAGGGCTATGCGAGAGAGAGAGAGAGAGAGAGAGAGAGAGACTATAGAAAGACTTGAAAATTTTTCGTATCAGGCAATAGATCGATCTCCTCAAGTTTCCTGTATTGATACATATAAATACAGTCTTCGTCCCCCCCAAAAAGTAACTATGTATTCTCCGTCCTGTATTCATATCAGACGCTGATAAGACATACATACACGGCTTCTGAAACCAGTCGTCTCGCCTTAACTACATCTTCCTGTACTTCGCATCTCAGCGCCTCCCAGTATCCACACCAGACATGGACGGAGCCACCAAACAACTACTAATTCTGTTTACCTCGACGAGGATGTAACCCTCTCTCTCTGTCTCTCTCTCTCTCTCTTGCCCTAATCAACTTACGACCTTCTGCGCCTGTGGGGAAATGCTGGTGCCATTAGCGGATTTAGCCCACACACGTGAAGGGGGTTATCATAACTACGTTTTCTTAAAGCCAAGTAGATAATGGCATGTCCGGAGGAGCTGTGATGCTGCCTTGTACAGCCACGCCTTCCTCATCTCGCTGTTGGTAGCAATCCTTCGTGTCTCTTTCCCCTCATCGTCGTCGTAAATTGATAAAGAAGTCTATCAACATTTCATCTTCCTTACTTATCTGTGATCTAAGCTGTCTATACATGGATGATTTAGATCCAAGCACTGCCCGTGCCTTGCTTAAGAAATACCAACAGCACTTAGCATCTTACAATACGTATATCTTACGACAGTGTCGGAGGTCATCTACCCACATAAAAAAGCTCGGTCTGGGAGACAGCTTACGTGTACCTTACGATGTTTTGGAAGGTGTCTCTTTCTCTCTCCCACCCACCACTCCGACAGCTGGGTCAGGGATCGAGCTGTCGCATCTCTCCTCCACCAGAGATTACTAAGTAATGTCGTATCTGTTAAGTCGAGAGTGCCTCCGAGACACCCTCAACTGTACTCACAGATACTTATGCATGGTATCATACCACCGAATATTCCTATGGTATGTGCGGGACCAGGATTAGACCCTGCGGTACTCCAAGAGCCAGGATCAGAACGGGATACAGATGTATGTAGCAGACAACGTAATCCTACAGTCGATTAAACTACATAGAGCAATGTCCCTCTGTCATGGACCTCACACCACCAGGTATCGGGTCTTATTAGCACTGTATTTCACTGACACTGGCGTATTTAAGGTCCTCCTATCAATCCTGTGCTGGGAATCATAAACTGCCTTAAAACGCACCAGAGACTCGCAAGACGCCGTCCGCCTCTAGGAACCAACCTGTTCGAATCAATGACAGAAATGTATACACACAGCTCTTGATTTACAGCCACGCACTTCTGCGAGAGGTATTTTTCCCGGTGCAACGTATACTTCTTGGTTATTAAACATCCATTTTGTGGGCCAACAATTACAGCATGCAAAGCCATGTCGGGGCGTACTACTTACCAGCGCGGCGTTGGCCAGGGGCGCGCGGCGCAGTATTCCACCGCGCTTCACCAGAAGCATTTAAGTCAGCCTGAAGCCAAGGATAGATGAGCGGCAGTTGAGGGCGGCGAGTCCCAGGTCCTGTCAAGGGAGGGGAGGGGAGGGACGGCTGGTAGGAGGAGGAGGAGGGAGGAAGCTGGGTAATGTTATATCTTAATCTTCGTCTCTGCATATACTAACTGAGGCTTGCGGTGCTTTCGTCAGGCTGCTGAACTTACCAGAAGCTCTTAGGATGGAATGTGGACGACGGCTAAAGACGTTCTTAGGAAAACCCCTGGAAGGTAGAGTCCAGAAATCTGCACGCGAAAATACCCTCCTAATGGCACGACAAGCATGGAAGGCCCTCTGAAATATTTCCACCGAAATCAAAAACTGTAATTAAAGTAATGAGAGAAAACTTTGTACACATCCAAGACCTAGAATTATTAGATGCGTTGTCTGCAGCCATTACAGAGACTGTGGACTGAACAGAGGAAAAAATTTTAAGAAGGCTTTGGACGTGTTCCTCAAATTGGTAAATCATTCCATAAGTTAACGATCCCGGTGAGGAAAAAATGGTTTCGTCTTTACGCGAAGATAAAAGCTGGATGCGAGTCAAATGGAAAGAGAGTCTTTCCAGCTCTGATATGCCAAGTCCCTTGACAGAATGGCCTCTGAGAAAAGTGGATGGCTGAAACATGGACTGGAAAGAGTCTTGAAGGAAGAAGGGGACACATGCCTCCATTTCCATAACAATAACACAAGCTATACTCGCAACAGTGACAGAAACATCGTCCGAAAAAGAGGCGGTAATCTCTCCAAATTATCGTTTAGTAGGGACCGTCCGAGGAGGACGAGGAGGCGCAGTGATTAAAGTGACGTTTACAAGGATGTGGTCAGATGAACCACCTGGTGGCAATATTGTGCAGCTGTGCCGCGAGGTGGGGAAACGGACCCGGAGTGTTTGCGAAAGTGGTCGGGACGGTCTGGAATATGGGTAGGGGAGGGGTGATAACTTCCTCTGGATCATCAAGAATGGAAAACGTGACGGCTTCAACGTCCAAGAAAATGTGCTGGAAGAATTCAACTATTTCCTGTGGTGTACGTTAATGTCTCCTAAGAAACAGGACCCCAGCTTGAGGATGAAATAATGTCAAGAGAAATGTTGACCCAAGAGGACGAATATGACAGAGAGAAAACCACTGGCAATAAGGAGACAGATCTGAAACCAGATGACATCAGAGTTTTGAGATTCACAGAGTCCACAAGGCGTGCGACACGCGTGTTGATGAATAATGAACAAAGCACAGACTCCCCTCCTTTCATATGAAAGAGCTAAAGGAAGAGGCACTAGCTAGATGGCGTTCAGCAGTAGAAAGGTTGGTGGAAAGACAACAAATGGCGGTGAAATGAATAAAGAATCGAGTCAGCTTTTACCATAAAGCTGAGAGGTCTTGGGAGGAGTCTGTACTGCAGCTGCCTGAGCCCTGCCTCTCATTGGCACCTGGTACCCCACTCCGCAAGGTTCCTCCATTTCTGCTTTACCGTCCTGTCTTCATCTAAAAAGATTAGGAATGTAGGAATGCTGCCCTCCGGCAGATAACCTTCGTCACAGACCATCAGGTCTTCGTCACAGACCATCCCGTCTTCTGCTATCTGGTTCTCTCATTCACTCCACCTGCCCCTTAACTTGCCATCCACCTCATCCCTGAGGAAGAACCACCTCCACTTAACCCCCTTGCTCTCCCGACGCGTCCTTGGGCACAGAACCTCTCCCATTCCTTCCAGCCCTCGCTCACCTGTAAATAACAGTATAAATAAATGACCCGTGATGCCTATGGTTTCGCATGGCCTCAACGTGAGGGCAGCAGTTAGGGCCACATTTACATATAATCTCAGCCCACGAAATGGTTCCAGATCCGGATGAGGAGGTAATGAAGACGAACGAAAATGTTACGTGAGACATGCGCAACCATGGGAGCGACCATGGCGGTGCTGGGACGTATATCAAGCTACGGCTGGGCTACCTGGACCAGCCCAAACCATAATGTATAGCCATCTTAAAAGGGTCTTCCACGCACGGCCGGGACTCGACGCAGCTTCGTCAGGGGGGTAGCGAAGAGGGACGCCTCAGAGAGCGTTTCACGTTCGTCTGGTTTATTTTTAACATGGTCCTTGAGGGTGAGGTCACTGAAGGCCCCAGGCCACCATATTCGAGGGCGTACCGCCAGTGTTCCAGAGGTTAATATCATGGTACTCTTGGTTCACCAGGAGGGAGGAGGGCGCAGCAGCAGTGGTCATTACTGCCCCCACGGACATCAGTGAAACATCTCCTCTCTGGCTACCTGACCCCCTCCTTGTTATCCTCCCTCCTGACGGTGCTGCTACTGTCGCTGGTACTGCTGCTGGTGCTACTGATGCTATAGTGCTGCTATTGCTGCTGTTGCTTACAGTGCTGTTTCTATTGCTGCTACTGTTACTTCTGTTGCTGCTACTGCTGCCTCTGGTTCTGTTACTTCCACTGCTGTTGCTTCCTGGTGCCTCTGCTACGATGTGTTCTTTTCTCCTACACTGTCACCTCTCCTCTTCCTTCTCTTTGTCCTTTGCAGCGACAGGTCTGAGTTCATCTTGGGACCCCAGCGCTGCTGGTCCAAGTTTACAAAGTTTACGTTGTCGTTGTGAACGACGATATAATGTAAACGACCATTACAACAATGTCGTCAACAAAGACACGACGACCTGCAAGGTGTGGACCACCTGAAACACAAGAGTCAAGATGAAACACCAACACTCAGAGACCCTGCAACACACAGCACCCACAAACCATCAACACAAGAAGGAACATCGAGAGAAACGACCGCAACGTCAGACGACACAACACTTGCCACACGACTACGACAAAATGTGATTCCTGACGCGTTTGAGACAATACTAAACAAAGTCTCTGTATTAATGCGAACGAGACGTTACGCCCTAAATGGCCACGCCGATACCCGAGGATCTTCGTATTGCCGACCTGGCTATCTGAAGTGCATCTCAAACGCCCCCTCCCTCCTCCAGGAGCTATCTTTAATGCCCCCTCTGTCAGAGCTCCTTTGTGGCGATCTCTTCATCAGAGAGCCCCCCTCTCTCGCATACACCCACCTGCCAGAAACACTGTATAAATAGCTCGCTCCTTTAAAAAAGAAAAACAGCTTTTAAAGGACCCTCATGTGGTGGGTGTCCGTATAAAACGCCCCTCTGGTTTCGAAGAGCCGCCGGTGTTATGACCTGATGATGCTTTTGTTGGAGATCTTCAGCACGACGTTGCGACCCTCGAGCACGACGGTACGACCCTCGGGCAAGATGGTACGACTCGAGCACGACGGTACGACCCTTGAGCACGACGGTAAGACCCTTGGGCACGACGGTACGACCCTTGAGCACGACCGTGCGACCGTAGAACACGACGATGAATCCAGTCCTTCAGCACGACGGCAATGCGACCCCTGGGCCACGACACGACGTCACGACCCTTAGGTATGTCGGTCCCGACTCTCAACGGTGAGTTCGAGGGCCAGGTCATCATATCCAGGGGTCGTCCCGTCGCACTCGAGGGTCGTGCCATCGCGCTCGTGGGGTCGTCCCGTCGTCAGGAGGAGGAGGAGGAGGTCGTCAGAATGGATAGCCTGGAACATTACATTATGGAACGTGGAAATAAAGACTCAGGTCTCAATGAACGCTTCCCAGCCTATAGTGGACTGGGGGGCGTTCTTCCACTGGGCCCCATGGCACCCAACTCCACAGTGGGAATGACTAGTATCATATGCTAGACGCGTTTTACCACAGTGGTAGACGATGCATAAATAACACTACATAGGCCTTGTTTGCAGGCACGTCCCTACGTCTCCTCTGATCAGTGAGGCTATTTGAGGCAGCAGCCCGCAAAGGCCTTTGTACCCATGCAGTGTGGCAGGTAAGGTACAGTCTATATATGTTTATCAAGTACATATGTTGAGCCAGCTGGACGTGTGTGTGTGTGTGTGTGTGTGTGTGTAATTCATATATACACTACGTCAGCTCCTAAACGTGTGGGTCATTGTACAAGACGTGGAAAACAATAAAGTGTGGAGCTTCCTTAGGGAACTGGACACATGCAGTCGTTGTGGTGGAAGTGTGGCACAGATTTGCATATGCAGAACAGACACGAGACCTGTATCTTCTGTAGCCAGACACATGACACCATCCTACCCCACCGTATACCACACAGTGGGCCAGTATGTCCTCCCTACTGAGCAACACAGACCCCCACACCACACAGGTGGGCCAGTCTTCTCCAACACAGTAGCCCACCGCAGCCCACACTTCCCGCGTAACTCATCAGACTCAACACTGAATTAAAGCACAACAAATCTCCACGTTACAACACCTGTCTAGTAACTTACGTCTGGCCTTAATTAATTGCTCAGAAGCCCAAACTGCCCGGTAGCCAGAGCAGCTCGAGCGCAACCTGTCCCAGTGTGTGTGTGTGTGTGTGTGTGTGTGTGTGTGTGTGTGTGTGTGTGTGTGTGTGTGTGTATGTGTGTGCAACAGGCCATCCTGTCCACGTTCTATGAAAATAGATTACGAACATAAGCAAAAAAGAAAATTATATATATATATATATATATAAGCAATGTAGTGTTGCATGTTTCTGTTGCTGGTATAGTGTCAGGGTTTTCTGATGCGATCGTGAGGTCGTCTGCACGTGAGAAGACCTTCATGTGGTGGTTTGCCAGAAGTGATAGGAGGTTAAGTAAGAAGAGAGTGAAGAGTGCTGGAGAAAGAACTAGGTCTTGTGTAGACACGAGGCCCTCAAGGTCTGAGGACCCACACGTGGACCTACATAGGGCCATGGGGTCAGAGGACCTACATGGGGCCATGGGGTCAGAAGGACCTACAAGAGGCCCTAGGTTCAGAAGGACCTTCACGGGGCCCTGGGGTCAGAAGCCCCTACACGAGGCCATGGGGTCAGAAGTCCCTACATGGGGCCCTGGGGTCAGAGGACCTGCACAGGGCTCTAGAGTCTAAATACCAATAAGGGACGCAGGTCAGGGATTATCATGGAAGCTCGTGTCTGAGGACCAACATGGAACTTCGGTTGAGAGGACCAAAAAAGGGGACTGGGTGTAGGGACCATCTTGGTGACCTGGGTCTATGCAAAGTCTACAGGCCAAAGAAAATCATCAGCAGGACATTACCGATGGAAGCCACATTCTTCTACAAGGTCACGTGAGAGATACACAACCTTGGGCCAACGCCAGAGGCTGCCAATCTTTAACCATCTATCTATCTATCTATCTATCTGTCTATCTATCTATAATGTTCATACTACATCATACTATTTGCACTGCAGGTGCCAGGGATATCTACATGTGACCTCTATATGTCAGTATTCCATGCCAGTCCTTCACAGGAAACATAAATCTCATTTATCTCACGTGTCTCAGACTTTGCTTGTGTATCAATCATCGACTTATTTTCTTCTGCTTCAAGTGTCAGAGCTGCTGATCTATCATCCATATCTTCATGCACCTATGCCTCCCTGGCACACCTAGTCTCCTCGCGCCAGAAGCTGAAGCTATGGCGCAGTCTAACCACGAAAACTGGCGTCAATGTTCATCACCAAATACAGTCATAGTAACGCGATCATGCAACACAAGCCTATGATGATGACTCGGCAACACTGCTCAACACATCAGAGAACCGACATCTCTAACCTTCTGGTTGCGTAAGTCATTTGCTCCAGAAAACGCAGGCCACTGGAACAGCCATCGTTCCAGGAAACCAAGCAACTAGGAGAGCTATCGTTCCAAGAAATAAGTCACTGGAAATGTTTTCGTTCCAGGAAACCAAGTCACTGAGACAACCAACGTTCCAGGAAGCTAGGCCACTGCAACAGCAATCGTTCCAGGAAACAAGTTAGTGATGTCGTCGTTCCAGGAAACCAAGTCACTAGGTCGGCCATCGTTCCAGGAAACTAGGTCACTGGTACAGCAATCGTTCCAGGAAACCAGGTCACTGGATCAGCCATCGTTCCAGGCAACCGGGTCTCTGGAACAACCATTGCTTCAAAGTTCTCCCCATCCTATGATAAGCAAAGTGGCGCTTTAGTCATGGGTGTCCTGGTCCCCGTCAGTGTCAATCCAGGGGGCTATATAAGGTCATCAGTTACAGGATGGTCCAGGGCTGACGTTGCTTCCAGGCGACAGTCACGACCCGTGAACCTCCTGCGTCTGCCATCCTTCAAAGCCTCCTTCCTCCCAGTATCATGACGTCCTCAGTCCCTGGAGATGCCATTCCAACCCCTCCTTCTGTGTCAGTCCCAACCCCTACCCATGACAAGTGCGGGGACTCGAGTCTTCCAGTGTGTTATCACCAATACCACGAAGGTAATGTTGGGGCTGAGGGATCCTCTTGTCCTCCCACTACCACCATCAGTGTACTGTTGGGGCTGAGGGTCCCTCCTCTCGTCTCCCCACAGTCACCACCACCATCAATGTATTGGTGGGGCTCAGGGCTCTCTGGTTTGAGAGCATTATCTGCTGGTGAATCTCTGACGACTACCCAGGTGTATACAAAGCGGCTGTCTCCCCACCAGAACCCCTCCACACACACACACACACCCACACACACACACACACACACATCCACCACGCACACGAGTGCTTTTTGCGTGGGAGAGAGAAACAGTGGGGCAGTGGGCGTGGTACTGGGTGACGGTGGGCGTGGGAAGTGGGTGACACTGAAGGGTGACTTGCTGCGGATGTTGTAAAAAAAAACTGAAAAACATTTGGTAGTGGGTGGCGGTTGTAGTGGGCGGCAGGCTGGCAGGCGGGCGGTTGGTCGGGTGAGTGGGTGGTGGTGGCCGTGCTGGACAGGAATGGGTTGCGGGTGGTGATGGAGGGCTGGGCCTTCATTCAGGGAGGCACGGCCACCCTGTCATTAACTGAAATTAGAGTCATTAATGGCTCCGGCCTTACATAAGACGGGCACTCTGCTCCATCACTTTACCGCCGCCTCGCTATTGATCCCCCCAGGTCTCCGCCTTTGTTTCTTCGCCCCCATCCTGAACCTCTTACCTCTCCCCCATTCATCTCCCCAGATTTCCCCTTCCCCACCTCTTTCTCCACCCTGCCTCGGTCCGTATGTCTCCCTGTTCCCTCCTCCCCAACGGCCTTGGACGCCCCGAGCAACATCAGTAGTGTGATGGGGTGTCCCGTGATCTCCCCAGCCCGTATCCTTCCCTAGCAATAGGCAGCTGACACGAGCGATCACCAAGTGATCTTCTCCCCAGATTTGACACTGCCCTAGGGAGTTAACATAGGGGCCTGCCATTTGATCTCCCCAGCCTTTACCCTCCCCAAACCTGAGGTGCTAAGACAATGAACCTCTGGCGAGTTGACATAAGGACTTGTACCCATGATCTCCCCAGCCTGTATACTACCCTCCCTCCGGCCCTGGACGCCCCAGGGGGAGCTACCATAAGGACTCCCCCACCATCACCGCCGCCCACGGCCCTCGTCTGGCCATATTGGCAGCATCAATATCCAGTCCAGACTCAAACTAACCGCAGGAAATAACACAACTATTCCTAACTATTCTAATTTCTCTCCCTTGCATTAGTCGGGTGCGCGCGCGCGGGCGGGCGTGCGGGCGGGGCCATTCCCACAATGCAACGCTCGCCCCGGCTCGGCCCTGCCCGCCTTCGACATCCACATCAAACTGGAAACGTCTCTTGCCCTCCAGGAAACCGAGACAACGATTTAATTTGGTATTTGAATGTTGGTCCATCCCGACTGGAACCGCAGGCCAAGGTTTACGATGGTGGGCGGGGCCTTGTGGGGGTAGGGCGGGGCTTAGTGGGGCAGGGCTGGGCGGAGCTTACCAGGCCGTGGGCGGAGTCCTGGACCCAGACCTACAACCTTCCAGGACCCAGCCAGAGAGACCCATAACCCTTCAGGACCCTTCCAGACAGACCTACAACTCTTCAGGACCCAGCCAGACACACTAGTAACCTTCTAGGACCCAGCCAGACAGACCCAATACCTTCCAGGACCTTTCCAGACAGACCTACAACCCTCCTCCAGGACCCAGCCAGACCTACAACCCTCCAGGGTCCAGTCTAACAACACACACACACACACACACCCTCCAGGCCCAAGACCAACATCCAAGACCCAGACGTGCATCTGACATGCTACAGAACCCAGACCCAGAACCCTCACCCTAGAGACCATCAAGAACCTACGAGGCCACGACTCACAACAGCCCCCAAAACCTAGATCATTCTCAACCCATTCTTCCTGGAACCCAGACCCACAACCTGCAACTTCTAGGATCCAAACCCATAGCTCACTGTAGCCACAAACACACACACACACACACACACTTTCTACATTTTCATCAACTCGAACCAAAACATCCTCTCTGCAGGACCCAGACCCACAGCACACCCACAGTCGACATAAACATCTGTAACTCATACCCATCAGACCCATGGCTGCCATCCTCAAACACACAGTACCATAAATCACATCCTGGTGAACTGTGTCTCACTTTCCAGCACCCTGACCTGCGACTCACAGCTTCCAGCCAGTACCCGGACCAGCGACTCAAACCTTCCTGCACCTCAACCTACAACCCCATCACCTCTACACCAGATCCGCAACTCTTACCACCTTGCCCTGTCACTACACACAGTAAACTGGAAACACCAACGAAGAAAAATCATGTATTCACAGCCTTCTTAATCCCGAAGAGACGTGATGCACCTACAGAGCTTCATGGAGCATGTAAATCCTCAGCATTCATTGTCTCTCTGTACATCCAGCAGAGGCTTCTTCGTGATGCCCCCTCTTCCAAAAGGAGACTCGAGTTTATAGATCAAGGTTCCGCAAGGTTATTAGAGATCTGCGAAACCTCAAACACCGTCTTGAGTCTCCATCCTTTTGACGTCGGGGGATTTTGAGACAGACCACGACGGATTCTTCGGACCATTTATCATTTTCGTATCTCGTTCGTCCCTTCGGGCCATCCCTCTCGTCTACGGCAGGCCAGGGAGGCTCATCCAGACCGAACCCGGCGATACAAATGGTGACTGGGGCGACACGCGACAATCCGGACGTCTTGCCCATAAAGCCTAAATTGTGAGCCTCACCGCGGCAGTAAACCATCCCGCCGGACACACGGGTCTATTTATGATCACCTCACCCCACGAAAACACACACACTAGATAAGCCCCAAAATATTGAAACCCAATAAACCCGCGAGGAGGGACAAAAACATGTCATTCAAGCGTATTTCCAAGACCGTGTATCGGCGGAGATGGAAGCGAGGGTGAGGGCGTTACCAGCCCGAGGGAGGGACGCTGTCCACCCTTCGTGCTGCACACATACACCCACGCCCACACACACCCACACCCACACATCCACGCACAGCGGCTTCAAGTGGGTCAGACGGGATCAACTCATGTATGCATACAACCCTGAGCTCCAACGATCAGGTGTACGTAAGCTCTCAAAACAGCCCCATGTAAGCACGCCACGTCCAACTGTGTGTGTGTATACATTCCAACATGACACTATCCTCAGGGGTGCGACAGAGTTCACCTCTGTCGTCTATGTCTGAATGGATTCCAAGAGCCTTTTCCACTAAACAGCTTCCAAATCGCCCTTGAAAGATGTAAACTCCCTCCCTTCCCCATGCTAAAGGGTCTGGAATCAATCACTTATAAAGAACCACATGGAAACCCCCTAAGGTCTAGACAACTGCACACCACTTCCAGCACCAATCGGCTTTGACGTAAGGATCTTACGATACAAGGCAGCAAAACCCTTCCCCACCACGCAGGGGTAGGAAGTGGTTATACTCTCGTAACTAGATGTCGTGTATTCTCTTGTAAAGTCTAGGGTATGTGAATCTAAGTTACACAGTCCTCTTCAGCAGTTGCCCAAACGATGTCCTCCCTCACGCACATGACGTATTTACACAACGTCCGAACACAATACAAGCAGCAACAGACATTCAGCACTACAATACGCAGCTGGGACAATGGTTCATTCAAAACAGAATGTCTACATCCTCGAGGAATCCACCGTTACCCTCTGAACCCATGGCAGAAATGGTTGCCACGCACATCACCCCCATAAACCTGAAGGACCATGTAATCCCACTCAGCATAGGGCATCGGCCATACAAGGTATCGCATACGACGCGTAATGACACTCGATCCTCTCGCAAGAAACATCAGCTCAAGAGGCCATTAACAAATTAAACGCCCCCGGAGCACTCACAGCCCCCAGTTCTGGACAGGAAGATGATTACCTCATCATCATTCTAAGCAATTATCCGCTCCATCCTAAACTACGCCTCACCCTCTTTCCAAAGCAAACACTACGAACACACGAAACGGAGCACTTAGAACAATCACAGGCTGCTTGCCAACCACAAACTCTCATTTGCATAAGAAAACCGAAGGTCTTCTGATACCCCAACTGTTTGCTGCACCACCTGAGAAACCTCCCACCTGAACCACTCCATGACCAACCACCAACCCCACTGCATAAACACAAAGCTCACCCCCAGCCTCTCAGTTCAATACACTTATAAAGACCCCCACTGACAATACAAAGTACCACTGCAGTGACATGTCAAGCACCAAACAACCACGTGTCTCGATGGATTTTTTCTTTTTAACTGCACCGTACTGTGACGGGTGGTTGCCATCCCGCGACGGGGAGCTACCGTCCTGCTGGTAGGGCACGGCCCCTGGCGGCCCCTTTTAAGGCCCCACTAAACAAAATTCAGACAGACAGGCAACTAATACCCGTAATGGCGAATTCCCACCACCAACAGAGGAAAAGTTGAAGTCACTTAAAACAGCCTCTCCGCCTGTACCAGTCTTCGGAACTTTCGACATATTTCTTGTTTCAATTAACAGTATACTTGCATCACGGAGGAATCTGACTGTATATCTCAGTATCCGAGGTAAATGCTGTGCTGAGGAAGTGAGGAATTATTGCGGCGATGAGCCGTAAGTCAAGATACCGTCTCCGTGTTCCGACTCTGCGTGGTTCTCTTAATTTGAGACCCACTGTAAATGAAACATTCGGATTTAGCGACGGACGTCTCCTTTTCTTTTTTATATGAATTTCTGATGCATTTCCATATTTATGAGACATTTTTACGAGGATGGATCGTTCCCCCTGGGATTTACCTGATTCTCTCAGACGCCAAAAGTTTATGAAAATTTGTCTGGTTAGGTGAAGGTTCGTCCCAACCCCAGAGCGAATGGGACCTTCCTTCCATCCCCCTCGATAATGAAATCCTTATCTTTTTAGAAGAAAAATAATCTAAATTTCAGCAAGGAAGGAAATGAATTAGCCAAAGTTCCTTGGTTGTTTGAACGTCTGAATCACATCTGCCAAACTGGAGTTTAGGATAGCGTTCCACGCGACGGGGATTGGAAGGGGCGCCTCAAACCGTCCCATACAGACGAGGGTTGGCGGCCCGTAAGAAGCCCCCAGGACTTCACCACCCCCAGTGCGAGAGCCTAGCCAGGGGCGAGGGTAGGCGACCTGTGTCGTGGGACCTCCAATCAACACAGAAGTCAGTCAGGCCCGGGGTCCACAGGGGCGGGCTGGCGGACAGTTGGGCGTGGCGACCTTGAGGAGGGCTTGACTTCGCGCGAACAAAGAGCTTCGTTCCGGAGGGTCCTCGCTGCGTCTCTGGCAGACCATCGAGTACCTATTTATACTCCGGGGCTGGAAGCCACTTGTCCCTCCCTCCCCTCCGTCCTGCAGCGATCCCATGAATGGTCTCTGGATCGTTCCAGCGACTGGCCACCAGGGGGAAGGTTGCTGTACCAGCAGAGCCTCACGGTGCATTGCGTCAACGAGTCTACCTTTGTTTTTGTTCCTTTTTTTTCTGCGTTGGGATACCAAATCCGTATATCTGAAAGGTATACTTGAGTACGTCGAGCGTATGTGTGTTTATAGGCGTGTATGTAAACGTGTTTGTCATTATATGTGTTTGTTTTCAGAATGGAACCTGAGACACTAAGGACCTAAGGCCATGTACTGTCCTTGGGTAGCAGTAGACGAGCAGTCCATATTCTAAGCAAAATCAGCGGTAGCGAGGTACTGTGGAAACGGAAACATCAAATACGATTTCAGTTTGAATGTACGAGACCAGTGATGGAATCTTTGTGTTAAAAGATAAAAAATGAAGAATTCGACGTCAGTAAAGCAAAGCGTAAGTGCAAGACTCCAAGGGAAGCTGTCACCAAGTCCTTGTAATGCGTTAAAGATTTTTTTTTTACGAGGAAACAGATTTTTTTTCCAGTCAGCAGCCACACCCAGCGGCCCTGGCTGCTGGCGAACCCGAGTAAAAGACTGCCAAAGGCCACAGGACCCTACCATCAGCCTCTGCTTGGCCAAAATACCTCTCTCTCTCTCTCTCTCTCTCTCTCTCCCTCTCTCTCTCTCTCTCTCACTTCACACACGCAAAAAAGGACTGTCTTTTCTCAGCTACTGGAGTCCCACTTGATGAAATGTCTTGGTAAAAATTTTTTTTTTTTTTTTTTTTTATGTTAGCTGAGACGGCACGGGCAACTGAAGCCATAATCAAGGCCATCCCATTAACGCCATATATATATAT
>JAUUDW010192597.1:0-10505 GCA_032361385.1 Panulirus guttatus | reverse complement strand
AAATATGCTTTATTTTGGAAACAAAATAAAAAAACTATATGTTAATACTGCTACAGTAATTTGACCCTTACACTGGCAACCATAATTCTAGCCATATCAATCACTGCCAGATTAAACTAACCACTTTATACAATCTTCACTTTGACAGTGGATACACAGAGGAATTTTTATAGATAAAACTTTACTATCACATTTCTTTTCAGTAACTACACTTTAATATACACACCTACGAAAGAAACTGAACAGTTTTTATCTAGATTTATAGGACCAACTCCTATAGCTCTATAAGGGGTAAGCCTCAAATAATGGTAGGCCACAAAGCCTGCTGTACTACACAGATTTCGGGAGGCACCACTATCATACAGGTCTCCTGAAGAGTCCCAAAGCAGGTCTTCCATAAACATGTGTATTAGGCAACTGGTGAGTAAGCAGTTCCATCATTACAATCCAAAATAATACCTGAGGCTAAGATAAAACACAGGTATCATAAAGATAATATATTTTTTCTATATCTCTATGCCTTTCCTGCCTTTGCAAGGTAGCATTAGGATCACAAATAATATCATAGTAATTATCATAATTCCCTTCCTGTATCCCTAAAGAATCAAAAGCCAGACACCAGGGAAATCAAATGTTGAAAAGTCCAGCAATTAAAAGTCTGGTGACCATTACAGACAGAGGAGAAATCCACACAAGATGGAAAATACCATATTAAAATGAAAGTTCCGCAAAGAATGAATTACAGTCATTTGCATGGCAAAATTATGACCCTAGGTCAATGACAAGAGAACAGAGGTGCATTTTTGGAGCAGATATCATATTAGGTACACTGCAGCATACCACTGTGATTATGCCTAAGTACTATCTTATGGGAATAGATATCTTTCATTACTTTAGTTCAATGACTGAATTCTATTTGAAGGAAAATATTACATACACTGTACTTCATAACAGTTCTTTACATCAAAATACTGTATAACTGCAAAACTTTCATAATGCCATGTTAGATTTATGCAACTATGCATTTATGTAATGTCTGTCTAATTTCTAATAACTACTGTAATATATAATTCAGATATGAATAACATAAAGCCCCTTTAAATTTGTGCTGCTTGAGATTGACTATGATTGGAAGTTAGTTATAAAACCAGGAGAAATTCAGATGACAACAGTAAAAAGATCAACAAAATAAATCTACTCCTTTTTACCCTCATATATTTTCATTCCATTTTTCATGAAATTTAGTATGTATAATACTTGAATTAGAAAAAATAGTACATTGAATGCTAATACTAAAATGTTAACTGCTACCATGCTACAGTCACAATTCTATACCTGTGCTGAAAACAATGCTTCTTAAAATGCAAAAAAAGGAAAATTATATGTGCATATATGTTTTCTTACACAGCATCGAAATCTTGACAAAACTTAGTTTATCATTTAAAGGTAAAAAATAATTACACTCTTATTATGATATTTGAAAATCTTAGAACTTCTGAATAATTACGATGCACTTTTTGCCAAAACTTTTCATCTACTATAACTGTAACAGCAATGTGACCATAATCCTAAAATGTCCTCTAATGGTGCTTGTACTTAGGTGAATAGTTCCATACCTCATTGAACTATTGATTGCTGATGTAACAAGCAGCAGTTCTTACAAATGAATTTACACCTCAATGAATTACTTAGTACATCTACAAATTTCCTAACCTAGATAAAAGGTCTTGCTTATAGCATTTGGCCTCCAGGTAGCTCACTGGTTACAGTCATATGACTGCACATTTTGCAAAGCAGGCTCATATCCTGCCACAACATTATAGCTATTTCCACAAAAACTGTTTCTTATTGCACACACTCTACATTTATGGTACACATACATTCATACATTGTATTCAAAATATTTTTTCTGCATTATGAGATTCTTGGTAAAGAACATAACAATCTTTATATCACCTGCAAGTTTCTTGAAATATATCAAAAATGACAACCTAAATGTGACTGAATATGGTAACCCAAAAGTAAATGATACTGAGATCCAAAATTCTGGTGCTGGCAACAAAATCATTAAATATAAGACCAATGACTCAAATCCAAACCTTCTCTTTACAACTCTGGTTTTCTGTATTTGAAATTCCTTTGTTAAATCTGAACAATACATGAAGCACTGATAAAAGATATTACAGAGATACATAATAAACATATCTATTTACAAAATCTGTACTTTTAGTTATACAAAAATTCATGACATTAGTTTTTATATTTGAACAGATGTACATGCCTGCGTACAGAACTTCTAAGAACCCAGAGTAAAATGAACTTTCCTCACCTGAACAAAGTTCATTATTGCCCACAAGACTCCCATACTATGCATGATAAATATCAATGCTTCATATTTAATGCAAATGAAAACAATGACTCAGCTGACCAGCATATTATCACATTAGTCCATGAGATGCAGCTACATGAACCCAGCACTCATAAGTGTAAATGATCTCTGACTAAATGAAGCAAGAGATGCAAGATTAATCATTAGATCAATGCTTCATTTTTCAGCAGCTCACTGAAGATGCTGTGTTATGTCAAGAAACGGAAACAAAAGCAATTTGAAAAGTGAACTTCCTATAATGAAAATATTCACCAGCATGCAAAGCATGTGCTCAAAATAAAAATGCCAATATACATCTAAAAACTGTTTAGCAAAGCAACTGCAAACAGGAAAATTATTATGGCTGAACATATAAAGGAAATGTAAACTCTCTCTGGGAAGATATTAGTTACATTAGAATAAATACATTTACATCATTAACAGCAACAATGTAAAAGCAATTGGCAAAAAGCAATCACCAAATAAGCTGTACATTGCTACCCATGTCATATCTTTGTGCTACTGAACCCACCTAACTACTTTTATTGTACAACGATTCTGGCTGTTCAACTTATGTCTTCCCTGACTTCCATAGATTTCGAACATAAAAGCCTTTAGAGTTTCCATTTACAAGATGGCGTGATGAAATGCGATAAAGCACCAACAGAGTTTTATATCATTTTAGCAAGATTCTGATGATGATGTAACTTTTTATGGCCAAACATCACTTTATATGTACACTGAGAGCTACCACACAGCAGTCTGAGTATCCACCAAGACTAACAGAGATACTTCTAGTGGCTCTCACTTCATTGCTTCTCCAAAGTTCATGCAGTAACGAGAAATAATGAAAAATGAACTCCCAGTTTGTTAGTACAGTAACTAAACCAATGAAGCAGATTCATACGTCAAATAAAAAACACAAACTGTATACTTTGTGTAGGTGATCCATTCAAAGGCTTGTCAGCATACTCAGTAGACACAAGCAAATACCAAAGTAAACAAAGACAAGAGTAGATTTGATTGAGCTAATATAAGATAATAAAATCATCTTAAGTTCAAGGCTAAAGCCCATTAATACACAAGTATAGACCACACATATGACAAAGAGTTTTGAGAAACTATATTATTCCAGGGTAAAGTAATTAAATCATGATTAGATCAAACTTTAGAAAGAAAAGAAGCATATGCAGTGATAATTCTCATATAAAATACCTAAACAAAATTTTTCTATAACTAAGGTACCTAAAAAGAACAGTCCACAATCATAAATTATGGCATAGATTACAATGCACTAAAATAAAATGTAAAATTTCCATGAACTTCAAATCTAGCCATTTCCATAATCCATAATCAGTGGCATAACATATATGATTTTAGATGTGATATGGCATTAAACAAGACAAATCTCTTTTGTCTTGATGGGTGCTATCAAGCAAGGTAACAGATGACATAAAGATTTTTAAATCTACCTTAATTCTGTGCTAGTATTGCAGGTAATTAACAGCAGGAAGGCCCTAAAATTGATAAAAGTATAACTCAGAAACACAAGATTCAGACAAAATGCTTTTCACAGCATTACCTGCATAATCATATGCATGTACAATATAATTTGATCAAACAAACTTCATCCTGTTGAGAACAGAAAAAAAAAGCCAAACTTATGTCATTATTCTTATTTGCACTTCTTGTGCTATTCACGGATTCTTCTACATATTTACAGCACATAGTTTAAATAATTTTTCATACTGTGTGACTAGCTTGTACACAGTATATGTAAAACTATGCCATAATATACTGGATCATGAATAGTTCATTCTATAGTCTACTAATAAGCAACTATGCCTAATTATGATAAATGTACGTCTTCCACGAAAAGAAACAATTTATAATTAATAGGTCTGTACTAAGGATAAAACTATCTAAGAGCAGGAGCGCTTGGAATAAGGTGGAGTTATGAAGCATCTAGGTAAATGCCTCAGGAAGGTGTTGAGGAAAATGTAAAAATAACTAAATAAAAGTGACCAATTTAGTATGTTTGATTTATGGTTGTCTAGTTATTATGATAGTGGAAATTAGCAACTGTCACACACAGATAGTTCAGGAGGATGAATTACTTTAAAAATGCATCTGTATAAGCCATATTTCTGTCAAACAAATGACATGAATAAGAAATGAAAATGGCAGTTCTTGTGTAACAAATTCAATTTCAGAGGAGCATAGAAAATATGGATGTGACAAGGGTGTGGAATGCATCAAAACTGTATAAAGTATCAGGTAAGGTATCTACAACAAAGAAATGTTCATTTAAAGAAAGTACATTACATATCATGAATGAATAACAAGTGAGATTTAGTATTTTAAGTCAAACCTAAGAAATGGGTAGCATGTGACAGATTTGTGGAATTCATAAAGCACTATAACCTAAAGGTTCTTCCACACTTTTTTAGCATCAGAAAGATATCTAAAAACTTGAAGGTTTTTCACAGAAATTCATTTTGCCAGTAATACTGATTTTCTATGTTGTCATTAAAGGTGCAATGGAAAGGTTATGGCAAGTAGTAAAGGAAAAGTAGTTGAAAGAAAGAATTAAGAGGGAGGGAGCTGTGGATGATTTGATATGCAGTCAGTATAGTCCTACTTCAGGATCTGTAAAAGAAATGTAAACAAATGTTAATATGAAGCGTGAGTACAAAAGAAGAAAGCAGTTTTTTTATGCACATCAACCCCTCCCAGCTTTATGAATCGTAAGAAACTCCCCTTGCTCACTGCTCTTTGTGTCTTGTGATACTGTCATGGTTCTTGCCCTCATTTCAAATCCCAGTCGATATCTAATTCTACAAATTCCTTATAGATGTCATTTCCAACTTCCCACCACAGCAGAAAAATAGTCATCCATATATCACTGATCAACACAAAGGATCATGTGAACTGACTTGTGATGCCACACTTAAGTGCCCAAGTACCCACTATCTAACAACACACATGATAAAGTGATACATAAAGAATGACTGAAGAATAAAGAGATAAAAAGGAGAGCTGCAATATATCATATTTTCAAATAAAGTAGTACAGGAAACATTTTTGTAAAATGTAGATCATCTGTGACCCTGAGCAAGGGAAGCAGGTAGAGCGAGGTATACAGCATGAGTGTGGTACTAAGCATAAGTCAACCCCATTTCAACACCCTCCTCAAAGCTTTGGATGTGATTTTTTGCTAAATGTGTTTGAGCTTGAAAACATACTGAAATGTACTGGAATATAGTGGCCTGACAGAAAAAAATTACAGACCTAGAATGTTTATATGTATTTTTTGACAATGAAAAAAAAAATCATAAAATTGTTACAGAAGAATACTATGAGTTTTGTCCATATCATGACAAAGACCCTAAGCACCTCATTACCTCATAACATTTTCTACAATCCCAAGTAAGATATAGGGGTACCTGAAGAGTTTAGAAATGAAGATGAAAACTTTTAAATACCATGATTTTCAAAATGAGAAGAATCAAGAGAAGGATAGGTAATGAAATAAGACAAAGCATCTTTGACCCCAAGTGAGGCTAGCAGCATAAGTAAAGGCAAACACCTGTTGCAGGCCACCACCTGTGCACAGTTTAGTACGGTGTGATAGATCTCATCATTTACCAATAGTGTTCAGTGTTGATGATAGTGACTGGGGGTGCTGTGAAAGATATTTGTCTGACAGAAAATACGGCAGAACTCAAATTTTTCTAGGTGCTTTCTAACCTTGGTTTGACAGAAACTGTGTAAGACAGTATAGATACAGTAAATTCTGTTGAGATACTGATGGCATGACTCTTTATCTTGCATTAGTGTTCATATGGGACAAGTGAAAGTGAAGTATATATGCTTCTGGCATTGATGATGTTGATGCCTCATGCCAGGAAACATGTTATAACTGATTAGTGGAAAAAGTACATATCAATCAGCACCACTGTTTTCAGTATCCAGATGTCCAGAGACAGGTACCTACTATTCCTCAGGTTTCTGCCCAAATAAAACAATGAAAATTCAAATGCCGGAACCTGCCTAGAAAATCAGGCCTGTGCTCATGTTACTTCAGAACAAACACAATGAATTGTTCAAACCCTTCCAAAATATTGTGACAAATGAATCACTTCTATTCATGGGGAGGATAAGCTTCAAGCAAGGCATACCAGCAAAGCACCACAGATTTAGTTTAAACAGACTGTTGTATGTAACTGTAAGACGAATGTGATACTAGACATATTTATATATAATAGGAAAACACATATTCTCTAAAAGGACCTCTTGGTTTCTGTGGTGCAATGGTGAGGATGAAGATGCATGGATACAATAGTATGAGATATACCCTGTTTACAGACAACTGGTACATGAGCCATGATCTGTGTAAATGTTTGATTAGATATGACACTAGAGTAGTGAGTCAAAACACAAAAAATACACAAAAGGTCCCCAAAGTTATTTGTTGTATGTGCTGTTTACAGAAATCTGAAAATATTTTGGGTCAAAAGAAGCATGGCCACTGTGATGTGATCATGTTTACTACTTTATATAGAGAACATTTGTCTGAAAGTACGAAAAAGACCCTAAAACACAGGCCACAGGCAAGAAACCTGAAATAGTGATGGACCGTGTGCATAACATGAATTTGGAGGACAAGTTCAATGAGCAAACTGAATTCATAGGATGTATACATTATTCAGTGAAACAGTATTAGATACTATTACTCCACTTAGATGATTAATTGCCACCTTGAATGCACAAAGTGTGTGCAAGATCAAAAACTGGCAATAAAGTACCAGTGATGAAATTCAGCTTTAAGTTTTTCAACCATTGGAGAAGCAGTGTGTTCTGAGTTTGTTTAAATGTATCCAAGTTAGTCATTGCTAGACAGTCTGGCTGACTCAAAGGTAAGGGCTACACTGTAAAACACTTTTTGTCAACACGCAAAAGGAGACCTAAAGGAAAAATACATTATTATGAATGTATACACAACACAAGGAAAGAAACAGTACATAAAACGTAATTATCATATGGTGTAAAGTGTGTGATGTGGTTCTATGTATTGGGGGGTGTTTTAGGTAAAGTAAGATGGTTTACAATTAACCTATGGGTTTAAAACAGGGTCAAGTTTACATGCACTGTACAAAAGAAAATAAAAGAGAAAATTAACTAGTACTGTACATGGCATAGTGTGGAGTGGCTTTGTGCACTGGGAGTGTTTCAGGGACTACCAATCTATGACCAACTTCTAGTAAAGCACCATGAAAGTAAAAGAAGTAGATGCTAGTCTTAGATTAATGAAGCAATTATAATGGTATTAGTGCTTATATTTTTGGTGATCAAAAAGAATCTGTCAGCTTACTCATGTACATAAACAAAGTTCTTCCTATGTGAATAATACATGTATATTGTGCATAAGGCACAGTGTGAATTCAATCCTAATAAAAAAATTATCATATAATCACTGAGATAATAAAGCCATCATGCTGTTCACCCCTCCCTCCTGTCTCATCAACTCCAAACCCTCCTAGACCATACTTCTCACACATCTGGGGTAGCTGATCCTCCACCTCTTTATCAACTAGAGTGGAACCAAAAACCTTCCATCTCCTTAATTCTCCTCGCATCATCTCTCTTCACCCTTCCCTTTTTTGTATGTCATATCACTGCTGCCTTATCTCTATTTTATAGGTACTACTTTGGCCAATGTTCTCGTGAACTGTCTCCATTTGTCCCTACCCTCAAGGTTTGGGCCCATTGTATGTGTTTGGCTGCCGCTTCCCATAATTTCTGTGTGGAGACTGGCCGTTGATACAACTTTCTTTCCTTGAACAGATAAGCTGTGGAATTCTCTTTTTTTCTTTTGTCATTCCCTCTTCATATAACCTTCCTTACTTTAGGAGTCAGGTCCAAATACACTTGCTGAGCCCTGATTAATATCTACTTTCTTTCTCTTCTCCTTGTATTCTTTCACCCAAGGTGGTCTTGAATGGGGCACATTATTTGTCTATGCTGTATCCGTGGGGAAAAAAAATCTATGCTGAAAAAATTGGGAGATAAGGAATGATTCAGAGTTTAACCCATTCACCATGGCTGTAGCATATGTATTAAATCATTTCATTTAGTTTTCACAGCCCCTTTAAAGTATATGATCATAATTCTTGAATCATCATTCTTGTATATTTTTTCTAAATGGCTCTCTTCAGTAAGTGCATACCTAATGTATGAACTAACATTTATCTACAAACATTGTATTCACAAAAAATATACAAAATGCCTTTCCTAACCTTGCTTGGTTTCTCAATCGCTATGCTGTTTAAATGATTCATTTTATATTCGTTTATGACAAAATAAATTGCCTTCATTCATATATTTTTTCAACATAATTCTCTTGAGTAAGCTCTTGATGACATTCATGCACTAAAAATAAACTGCATACTAAGAAAAATGAACGGAAAATCGGTGATGAAATCACACATGCATGTGGTCAACCATTCTGTTTAAAGCATTCATAATTTACTCAGTGAATGACATGAAAAATTGTATCTTTTATATGCTTTATCTACACAAAACTGTTCTGTAAGTTTTCAACTAATGCATAAACTAATAATCATCTACATATTCTGAAAAAAATATAGGAAAAAACCTCACTTAGCATTTCTTGGGGTCCCAATCACTCTACTGTTCAAAAAAAGTCATTTCCATTAAACGAAATGGTATATCTTATTCATTTGTATATTTCTATTCATTTGTATATTTCCTCAACACAACTGTCTTAAGTAGGTTCTTGACAAATTCAGGCACTAAATATAAATTACATGTTAAGAAAAATACGGGAAAAATGGGTGGTGCATTCATTTCAAAAACATTTATCATTTACTTGCGGACTTTTATCTTTAATATCTTTCTATACAAATGTCTGCTGTAGGTTCTTACCTAATTCACAAATTAATAACCATATAGGTATTCAAAGAAATAGAAAAAATAACCTATCTTTATCCCAGAGCCACTAGTGCTCTTCTATTCAACTCACATGCCTTATATTTGGAGAGTGATATTGTAAACTATATCTTCTATTAATATTTCATACACAATTCTCTTTAGTACTTACTTTCCTAGTGAATGAACAAATAATTATCGTTTTGTGTATTATTCGGTACATTATTTTCATTGTTTACACAACATATTGAGTATTACTCGATGTATTCTAAGCCCCTATTTACTTGGGAACTAATATCATGATATGGCATGGTGTGATTTAGCGTGAACGTTGTCGGTACCCATCTCGCTCTATATCCTGACCCAAGTGTACTTACGTAAATAAGGAGCATTTGTGCCTCCAACAAAGGCCTTCTCCCCATGCAATCAATGCAATCAATACTTTCCACAATAACATTAAGGAAAGTATGCTAATTTTCTTTTTGTCAATTTCTTCAATAAAAAAATTCTTCCAATATTGTTTTTCACACTTGGGGAAGTTACTTTTTGAGGAATTTCCCAGTTCAAAGGTTAAGTTCATAAAATTAAGAAAATACTAAAGTATGGAAAAGAATGGACAGATTTTAGCATTAGCAAAAATTTACCTGTGGGCATCACAAGAAATCATGACAAAAGCGGGCATCAAAGAAATCATGGTAAAAGTGGTCCACTGAAAATTATTAATTGATCACTAATGCATTATGCCACACAATGCTCACAGCTGAGATGTTCTCTTTCTCAGTGACGAAGCAACCCTAAAACACCAAAAGAATGTTTCTATAAATGAATAAGCCAAAGCTGTCAACCCTTTACATACAGCTAGAAGTAATTAGATAAAGAAATAATGATGGGGTTTCAGCACTTGGCTGTGCATATCACATCAAAGAGTACAGCATACACTCAATGAGGAGGTACAACTGCCAATTTATAAGCCATGATTGCATCAAACAACCCATCAGAGAAGCCAATATCACTATCCTCTTCTCAAGCCAACCCTTGGTGCTGTGCACTCACCATACATCATTTACTCATTCTCAAAATTACAGCCTGCATTGGTGAGTATCATTCACTTATACATTTTCTCAGTAGTTACATATTCCTAAGATAAATAAATTTTTAATGTTTTACCCTACTAAAATGTCAGCTA
>JAUUDW010192155.1:1482-14493 GCA_032361385.1 Panulirus guttatus | reverse complement strand
CCACCCCCCCCCCCCCCCCAGCGCTGTATACGCACACGTATAGCAGAAATGTACTTAGCCGTTGCTCGAAGCCGTGAGGAACACGGTTCCACACTCAGTGAATAGCCCAGGTCATGAACTCTACCGCGGCTGTGATCTAATGTGGCTTAAGGCACAAAGCAAGAATACTCGGCCTTCTGAACTGCTTAAGGTTAACCTGAAGAACACAAGCACCAGCTCTACTGGGGCTCTAAGGTCACATGGAAAGTACGGATCGGCTCTTCCACAGAGGCTTTGTGCTCTGAGCTTGCCTGATGGATATCGATCATGTCTCCCAGTGGGGCTGTGAGCTCTCATTACTATGAATTATGAACATAACTGTACCTCACACGAATACAGAACCTGTACTCACCTGCGGTTCATATTAGAACATGTTCTCGACCATGAAGCCCTCGAAAGCCCAGACATCACTGACCATTTGGGGATGTATTCGACTCGTATGATCACCGATGATCACAGGCAGCACTCTACTAGGGTCACAGAGCGCGTGTTTACACGGCAAATACTTGACTGACGTTCGTAAGCATATATTAGGCCATGACACAGATGGTTACAGACTTGGTACTGGACCACAGTCTATATTTTTCTAAAGTTCATACCAGGCCATAGGACGCATGACTTTAAGACCACGTATTGAAACACAGCCAACATGATTTTCGAGCAAACAACGCGCGAGCGCACATGGTAACAGAGCATTCATTGGGAGCATATTACCCATATAAAAAATGCAAGTACAAGTACATGGCACACATGACCATATAACAGCTCATGTTTGTGAAGCACATACTAGGCCACGGCAGGCACACCTATGGAGTGTTTACTGGTCTATGGTTAATAAAAAGTTCTCGTAGAGCACAGAGAAAAGTATCCTCCTGTAGTCTGCAACAGATATAATATTGATCAAGCAGTCAATCTAGGGGAATCTTTCCCAGAAGGAACCATGGCAGCCACTTGGAAAGTAAATTTCATGTCTCATCCTCCTCGAATACTGCCAACAGTACTTCGACTGACCACGACTCTGAATGTTTTTTTTTTCCCCCTTCAGAACAATTCACGTTTTGTCCGATACTTTCCGAAACCCGCGACTCGGTCTTTTCCGCAAAGCTAAACGAATTGCCTTCGGTAACGTCTTCAAGTCGATGATGTGGCAACGTCCATACCACAGGTGCTTCGGGTCCTTACTACCGGCAATGGGATATTTCCACCCTGCTCTATCTATTCTACCTCTGGACATATGAATTATGAATTACGCAAAGAACGTCAGCATTGAGGGATGACTCCTGAAGTTTATTGATGTTAGTGTCATTATATGTCGACCCAGAAGTTCTGTGTTGATATTCCTGGAACACGAGCGAGTTTTATTGTCCTTATGTCGATAAACCACTCTTGTGTTTGGAGACATTTCTAAAGACTCTGGTTATATTCGGAGCTTTTGATTCATTTCATTTCCGGCAGCACGCTATGTTATGAAGACTGATTACACTGTCTCGGGTCATCAACATCTTTCTCCCGGCGAGTCTTTGGCCGACGAATGCCATCGGCATCCCTTGAAAAGTTGCAGAAACGCAATACAAGAGCCAACGCACACATCACCAAAAGGACCAAGTGCCACACCTCTACAGTTTTAACCACTTGAGCACGACCCTAAGGGGGTCAGATCAAAGACCGGGCCATCCCCAAGGGTCGTCCCTTTGTACTCAAGGGTCGTACCATCGTGTTCAAAAGGTTAATGATCCTGGCCACGGGTGTCGCTAACCCCCAGCAGCTGTGCCTCTGTCTGGACTCGTCCAAGTATGATGACATCCCGGCGAGAACAGTGACAGATTTACTCTACCTCGGTGTAGCAATAGTTCCACCAGCTCGACACAGTCTGATGGAACCCCAAAATAGCTAAGGCAAAGCAGAGTTCACCAGATTAAGCAGTAAGGTTAAGTAGGGTTCACCAGATTATGCTGTAGGGTTAAGTAAGGTTCAACAGATTATTCTGCATGGTTAAGTGGGGTTCAACTGATTACTATGTATGGTTAAGTGGGGTTCAACATATTATGCTGCAAGGTTGGACAAGGTTCACCAAATTATGCTGTAAGATTAAAATAACTGGATTTATCTTGACATATATTTATTTTCGTTTGTCTGCCAGGTCTGACGCGTTGGTAGGAGCCGAGGAGGAGCCCCACTGCTCGCCCCACCGCCACGTTTTCTTCCTCAAAACCCACAAGTGTGCCTCCTCCACCGTCCAGGTTAGCAATGACTTTATTCGGGGAAGGACTGGAGGAGGAGGAGGAGGAGGAGGAGGAGGGTGGGGGGAATGGTAGATTCAGTACATGCCTTATCACAGTATCTTATGTATCTTATTTTAATGAAGTTCTCTCACGTTCTTTGTGTTTGCAGTCTACTACAAATATTTTATGAACAAATATACAACAAAGACACGCCTTCGTAATACTGGACGTGTGTAGAGAACTGAGACATGAATTGTGTACTTGCCTCATACAAGAGTTTACATATGTCCTATGGTGTCCAGTGAATAGTGAGTATTCTCACTGACGTACTAATACAGGGAGGAGCGTCGACAGACCTAGACTGAACTCCGTCCAACCGGTGAAACACGTCATTTCCTTTGACTCTCTTATGTAAATGGTGTCGTCCGCAGCCTCATGCCCCATGAACCCTAGCATCCGTTAACCCTCATCTTACTCCTTGAGCACTCTGACCCCTTTCCTCAAGTATAAGGTGGAGTGTAAGTCTGACTATCAATTCTCTTCTCGATGTTCTGGTCCACCAATCCAACCGTGACTCTCTCTCCCAACACCCACAGACCTGCGAACTGTGTCCTGTAAACGCAATGTTGTCCTTTCATCCTCAGATCGGCAAGAGATACGATCTTGTCTCTCTTTTTCAATCGTGTCTTGAGTATCTGTGTCCCTCATTACCTTGGCAATTGGAAAGTGGCGCCTTTAATCAGTGTAGCTGTAAACAGTTCATCTTCGGCACAGCTTCGTGTCAAAAATACTTTTCCTTTTGTTCGACCTCTGATATAGATGTGTTCTCGAGTGTTTCCACTTTTAGACAATTCCAGTGACAGTAACATCTGTCATATCATTCCATGTCTGACAGAGTTCCCAAAACAGCGTTTATGCTTCTGCTTCAGTAAATTCTCGGGAAAATTTTCCTTCTCTCCGTTTTCATTGTGTTGATGAAACTGGCGCTGTCTTCAGGCATTCATAGAGAAGCACAAAAGGATCCGCCGTGGTAACAGAGACTCAAATATAAACCTTGTTTCGCTCTTGTTGCCTAGTCTTCCGCGGTTTATTACCACTTTACTGACGCTGGACGGAGCTGGAGAGCGATGCTTTAGGCAACTCCATGTCTGGCGCTGGCAGGAAGCTGAGGGCGACTGTGGAAGGTCAGGTTAGAAGCATCCTCCTGGATACCCGGGCGTGTGGTCACTAGTGTCAAAAGGTGATACTTGTTGCATCAATATGGCTGTAGTATAAGAGGGTGCTAAAGTGCTGGATTAACAGGCTGACCTGAGAGGGAGGGAGTGATGGTGTTGCTGGAACCTGTGAAAGACAAAGCCGAAAAGGACAGTCGTCTCCCTACCTTCCCCAAGCAACGCGCTTGTCCATCATGCAAAAGACCCAACAGTCGCACCCTTGTCCACTGCCTTCTAGGATGTCCCCACACACAACGCTTCCGTGACGCCTGCTGGACCACCACTCCACGACCCCCTGACGGAGCCACAATGACCCTCCCCATACTGGCCAGACATTATGTAAGTAATATTGATGTTGTGGTGAAAGAATATCCTAACTTCCTTATACTTTAGCAAGCCCCTTTGTTATATTCATATGTATTCGCAACACTTGCCAGAATCTTCTGGTATTATTGTACAGAGGTACCTAGCGACAGCACTAGGATCCCGATTCCTCTATCAAGGAATAAAGTATTGAAACTGAAACTGAAAAATAACCCGTACAGCGAGGGGGCAGAACACTGACGGACGGATCGGTGTGTTTTCAGGTCGAGGTACGATGCGAAATAACACCACCGCATAGTACCTCTTTATGTCACTCCACGAGTCACACCAGTGTGGGATGTGACTCTAGAACCGAGAAGGGGAGGGGAGGAAAGTGCAGGGATAGTGTCGCTCCAGGTCAATATGCCTGTCAGCGAGTGCGATCGCATCGGAGAGCATCGACCTGACGGCGATGCCTCCTCTCCTTTCCCTTACTTATCTGACCCTTTACCTGTTTCGTGTCTTTTGAATGATAATGATCCGCAAGGGTTCGAAACGCTGTTGCGTGTTTATCTCCGTGTCCGGAGAGTGGGGGAGGTTACTATCGCACAACACTGATAATGGCCACGATGTCTTATCAACTGACCCAACAAGTGCTGTCTGTTTGCACCTCCTGATAAGGGAGTTCTATGAAAAACAGGATTTCTCTCTCGTTTTCTGGCACGATAAAGCTTGTTCGTTCCTGAAACTCTGAACGGTTTAGTCGTCTTGATGTATTTCGTGCAGACTACAGCCACGAAGTAGGCAGACCTCCTCGTTAAATACAAATAACTAACAGATAACACAGCTGGTCTGATGATTATTGTCGCATAGCTTGTCATTAACTAAATGAATAAACATAGTTATTTTCACTATAGAGATAGTATTTCATTGAAAAATGAAATATAAGAATGTTCTGGCGCTTTATTACAATATGCGAAATTACATCAAGTGAACCTGTATTCTGATATGAACATGCTAGCACTAACGTAGACCCTCACTGCAGTTGTGCTACAGTGGGAGACTGATGGCTACAGGTCTGTCTGATGAGAAGAAGAGAAGAAAAAGGGATAAGTTTAGTAAACCTTTCAAATTCCTCTATCAGCTGGACGAGGTGGACAGAGAACAGTCTTTTAAGAGATGCAACGACAGAGTAACCAAATGGCGTGACGAGTATCTTACCAACAGGCTTTTCAGGAAGGATGTGGCGGAGTGCTGTCCCAGTGTTACAATGATGAGTGGTTGGAACAGACTAAAAATGAAAAAAAAATGAACCTGTGAATGCCTGCAGTGTACAGATGTCTATAAGGTTACCTGAAGGTGAAAAAAAATGTCCGAGAGATGGGGCCCCCACGAGTGTAGAACTGCCTTCCTATATTGTACTAATAGATAATCACATGACGCAAGCAAGCAGGCAAGCGCCAGCAAGACCCAGTTTGATATGAGAGGCTGTGAACGGTGGGTACAACCAAGATAGGCACCTACTTCGCAGGTTAAAGGGAGAGAGAGAGTATTCACAGGGGCCCTAGAAGTATTTCATGGGATAAATGAAATGACAGAAGAGGTAAATTAGCTAGAGATACGTCAGTATCTACTTAGAGTGATCTAGACCAACGGAGAGTGACAGTTGCAGCATACCCCATATACCATCCGATTTATATCAAACAACCTACGAAGAAAAGTACTACTTCAACTCAGTAAATATGAACGGAATATTACGACTTGGCAACGGACCGGACGTTAACGCTGGCCTCAGGACAAGGATGATCTGTTAGCTGAAATTTAATTTAGTTCCTGGGCATTGGTTTATGCAGTATAGTAATATACATAGTCTGTTGGGTCCATCTATATAGCAAGAGAGTACTTCATACGCAACACATACGCAACCCCATTTGCACCAAAAATATGTTTTCAGCATATCTCCCACACACAACAGAAAAGCTAACCTATACCATACACTTCTGTATCATTCACTTCTCTCTTCCATTTCAAATCAACACTCCCCTCTCCAGCCCTTTCTGTCCTGTCTACTCATCTTATTAAATACAATCAATTTTGGTCGATTTCAATGGTAAGTAGAAACTGAGGAAATTTTCATTCTCATTTAATATGGATAGTTAGAAAGACAAGTTCTAGAGTGTTTGCAAGATAATTTCCTTATACCAGTATATAAACAAATACTAAATGCTACAATGAGGGAAATCAAAGCTCCTCATTCATTGATCTTTCATTTAATAATAGTGGCATGGAAATTGGAAATGTCATATATGATACACCAACTGGAAGAAAAGGTCACGTAATGTTACAGTTTCATTATGTGGAAACTGGGAAAGAAAAAAGCAAAGACCAGATTCAAAGAAAAGATACTGACATGAAAATTACACAGAATAAAACAACAGCCAGGAACTAGGACAGTGCTGTGGAAGGTTCTGTAAGATTTACGGTGGAGAAGGGACGTGGATACCCCTTGCCTCAAATACAGAGAAAGGGTTGAGGAAGAGAGAGCAACGGTTCAATGAAATATGTAAAGCGAAGGAGCTTCGTAACATCTTCTGACGAAGAATAAAGGCGGTACTCCAACCAGCCAGCCAGCATTCATAAAGCATACAAGAGCAAGAGAAGATTATAGCAGGATGAGAAAAGTAGAACAGAATAACTCTGAAAAGAATATGAGGACAAGGCAGGGGATAATCGAAAGCTTCTCCATAAATTCATCGGGAGTAAACTATTAGTTAGTGGGCATCTAATCAGGACAAAAAATTACGAGGAGAGAATCATAGAGGTATAAGGATAAGCGAGGAATTAAATAGCAAGTTCAAAATCGTTTTCACAATGGAAGACACTATAAATATGTAGAGAAGAAATGAACATGACACCAAAGGTTTTCGACCCATATATGGTTCGTGGTTACTGAATATCTCCCATTATGTGCTGAAGACGTGTGCAGAAACACTGGACAGACCAAATGAAATGTTGTTCAAGATATTACTGGGAAAAAAACGTAAAGTGGCAGCGGAGTGGAGGAACGCAAACGTCATTACATACTGAAAGGAAAGGAGACTGGAAGGAGGTGCTGAATTTCAAACCAGTCTATATGACGAGTATGGTCAGTAACGTAGAAAATAAATGGATAACTTTCTACCTAGGAGAAATTACATTAGTAATACAATACGGTTTCAGGACAGGAGGTCATGGGCAACCCTTTAAATCTATAAGTAAGAGTGAGTTCTGATTTGAACAAAAGAAAAGGCTGGGTGGATAGTCTAAATCTGGACTGCCAGAAAGCATTTGACACTGTACTACACAGGAGGCTGGTACAGAAGCTGGATCCTCAGGCAAGAACAAGGAAGAAACTCCCTCGTTGGAGAGAAGAGAATCTTAGTAGAAGCGAACAAAAGACATATGGAAGAGGAGCTGTTTCGAATATGTTGAAGTAACCATTAGCCTGCAGTGCTCTATCCTGGAACCAATCCTGTTCTTAATCTATGTAAATAACTTGTAAAATGGCGTGGACCTTTACCTGAATATGTTTGCGGATGACGCCAAAGTCACGAATATTATCTAGCAGGATATAAGCTAGAGGAACCTATGTGTGAGAGGGACTTGGGAGTTGACATCATCCCTAACCTGTCGTCAGAGTCTCGCATTAGAGGAATGGTAGAGAAGGCGAATTGTGAGCTGGCAAGCATTACAATAGCACTTGAGTATAAGGATAAAGAAACATTCACCAAACTGCTAACATCCTACATAAGGCTATAAGAATATGCTTCTCAAATTTGGTAAATGCACCTGAAGAAGCAACAAGAACTAATAGAGAAGGTCCAGAGGAGAGAAAACAAAGATCGCACCAGGATTATGATGGCTCAGTTATATGGCAAGGCTAGAAGCCTCAAATTTGCCCACCACTGAATAAAGAAGAGTGATCTGACGACAGCCTTAAAGTCTTTGAACCAGTTTGATGACGCACACAATGAACAGTTCTTCCAAACATGCAGGGATAAAACAACCAAGGGTCACAGCATGAAATAAAACGAGACTACTTGTCAAAAATGTAAATAAATGCTTTCAGAGCATGAGCGTGGTGGACGAATGGGATAAACTGAGGTAGGATGTGGTAAATGAGGACAGCATACAGAAGTTTTAATGGCTGTGTGATAGCATACAGCACCTTCCCCATGCAGTAAAGATAGGTAATTACACACATACACACACACAATAGCTCTTACGTTGAAGGAACAGAAACATGGATACCTGTAGCCTCAAATTCAGAGGCAAGGTTAAAAAGGTGTGGCTCAGTATAAAATGTCAAAAAACGAAGGAACTCGGCGATGTGTTGTGATGAAGCAACAGGCGACATCTTAGCCAGCCAGCATTTGAAAGGTACAAGAGAGCAAGGGACGAACACAGTAGAATAAATGAGGAGAAACAGAGAAACTTTGGAAAGAATGTTGTGGACAAGCCAGGACGCGATCCATAACTTCCACAAATTCATCAGGAGTGATTTTTCAGTTAAAGAGCAGAGCAGCTGATAAGGGAAAGGAATCTAAGTAGAAGAGCTTTCAATATGCAAGGAAATGAATGACAAGTTAAGTAGTGTTTTGATAATGGATGATCCTATAGTTCCAATACCAATGAGATGGAATGGAATAGCCTTGAAAAGCAACGAAATACCTATAAAAATGACATAAACAGAATATCAAAGAATCTTGACGCATATAAGGCTCATGGTCCTGATGAAATTTCTCCATACGTGATGAAGATTTGTGTAGATACACTTGAAATCACTTGAAATATTGCTAAAGATGTCGCTGGAGAAAGGTAGAGTGGTAAGGGAATAGAAAATGACAAACTTCAAACTTATCATCAAGAAGAGAGACCAGGACACGCCGAACTACAAACTTGCCTCACTGATAAGCGTGGTCTGTAAAGTATTGGAGGACCTCTTGCGAAGGAGAACCAACCAAAGTGAGAGACAACACATTTTCAGGGAAAGGAGATCATGTGTAACGAAGTTCGTAGATTTCAGTTAGAGTGAACTCCGTTTTTGACAAATAAGAATGATGGCTGGATTATCTGTATCTGGACTGTATCACACAGGATAAAGATAAAATAACTGGATCGCCGGGCAGGAATAAAGAGTAGAAGACTTCGATGGACAGAAGATTATTTTAGTGTAAGAGAACAAAGGACGTATATGTCAGGGAAGCTTTCTCGAAATGGGTTATGATCAGTAGAGGCGTGCCAGAGGGTTCTGATCCCAGACCATTACTTTTCTTAATCTGCGTTAAATGACTTGCCAATCAATATGTTTGCGAATGACACCAAGGTCATAAGGGTAGTGAAAAGTGAAAAGGTATGCATCAGCCTACAAGGAGACATGGACAAACTCCAAACTCCATCATTAAGGAAAAATTGTAAAGCATTCAGAGGATCACTATTTAATGAACGATTCTCTACATGGTTTACAACAAAATCGTTATGTCTGATAAATCTGCTTGTTTTCTTTTATGATATGATAAACATAAATGATGAAAGTAAAATAGATAATGTCTTTGACTGGATTGTCAAAAAGCATATTACGAAATTCCGTATCAAAAATTTCTAGCAAAAGTTAAGTAACATGGAACAGATAGGAACAGATAGGGTTGTACTTTGAAAGTTAAGAAATTGGTTGACTGGCCTTAATGAGTTGTGATTAAAAGGTCAACCTCCGGATTGGTTAGACGTAACAAGTGGTATGCTATTGGGACCAGTCTTGGGAACGGTTCTCTTTTTCAAATACATCAGTGATACTAATTGTGGGCTGCGTTGTAAGATATGAAAATCTGCAGATGATGCTAAACTGGGAAATAAATTTACAACATAAAGTGAACGTCTGCAGCTTCAAATTGGCTTAGATAAACTGGTAGCTTAGGCTTACCGGCAGCAAATGAACTCTCAGCATTGCAAAAAGCAGTTTTACGTATCTGTAATAAACCGAAACGGTAAACAAAAGTATGAATTATCTTGAGCTGCAAAAGATAATTGAGGAAAAAGACGGGTATTATAATCTCTGGTGACCGAAAGCCATGTAAACAATGCACGAAAGCAATAACAAGAGCGAACAAACTTCTTGGATTCATAGGCAGGGTTTTCAAATTTAAGACTAAGAAATTACATTCACACTACAATTCACTTTGGCGTCCCCACCTTGAATAATGCGTTCAATTTTATCCAACTCGAAAAAAAAGAAAAAGACTGAATGCACAGAGCACAGCGGCCAGCTACCAAGATAATTCCCGGACCGAGAAACAATTCCTGTGAAAGCCAGCTAAACGACTTAAATATATTTAGCTTAGAAACGACGAAGTTAAGAGGCGATCTAATACAGGCATTCATAGCTATCCAAGGCTTTTATAACCTTAATATAACAAGCTGCTTCCGGTTTATATTTGTCAAATTTTATTCATAGTAATGGATAAGAACTCGTAGGCCAACGTTTTTCCATCCAATTGGGCGAACTACTTCTTGAATAAGCATGTCAACACATGGAATGGTTTACGGCTGGCATTAATTGCGCCTCCTCTGTTGCATGTAAAGATTACAAGAATTTCTCGTTGAATCAACTGTATTCCTTTTTACTCTTACTACACTAATCTATGAGTTTCTGGGATCTTCTTCTATTGCAAAAACTATTCAAAGAACCCAGTAGTCTGTTGAATTCCTTTGGTCTGATACGTGGTTGGTGAAATTCAATCCTATTAGAAGTGATGAGGATTGAACACAGCGAAAGAAGGCCTCGATATGAACATTATCTAGCGGAAAATAAGCTGTAGGAATCTGTTTGTGAAACAAAATTAGGAGCAACCACTGATGATATGTTGCTAGAGTCCAACATTAGGAGACAGTAAAGGAGACAAACAGTCTGCTCGCAAATATCACAGAGACGAGGAAGTATTCAGCAATCTCTTCACATCTTACATGAGCTCTAAACTGAAAAGCGCTTCTCGAGTCTGGCCACTACCGCTTTTAAAGACGGACAAAGAACTAATACAGAAGGGAGAAAATGGTAATAGAATTAAGAGAGCTCAGCTATGGGGAAAGATTAAGGGCCGTGAGTTTTTCCACCATGGGGAAAAGCAGGTGAGCATTGGCTGCCTGATCACAACTTCAAGTTTGTAAAGCAGTCTGATGATAGCAACGGTGAACCAAAGGCCATACCATGGAATTAAGTAAGAAACTTACAGGAAAAGATGCAGAAGAGTAATTTTGTAGCAGAAGAGTAGTGGGTGATAGGAATAAATTGGACGATGAAGTTAAGAAAGTTGGCAGCATACGGAGGTTTAAAAAGTTGTATAATTGTAGAGAAAGTTTAAGAGACGGGGCCCCACGAGCGTAAAACTCCCTCCTCGCACAGTACGAGTAAGTAATTACACACACACACACACACACGTGCCGCCGTGGTGTAGTGGTTAGCGTTAATGACCATGAGTCAGCACGGGCCTTCTGTGGTCGGACCTGCATAAGTTCGAATCCTGGGTGTGGCAATCTTCCCAGTCGATAACTGGATATCTGGCCCAGGAAAAGGTGTGTGTGTGTGTGTGTGTGTGTGTGTGTGTGTGTGTGTGTGTGTGTGTGTGTGTGTGTGTGTGTATATACAGAGGAATAAAGACACTTATAATACATATGAAAACACGCATGATACAGATAAACAAGGCTAAGAGATGGGGCAACAAACTTCACTCGCCCTGGTACAGTCCACTGACACCACGTCGCCCCTTGTATACCACATCGTTCTAATTCACTCGATCCCGTGCACACCTTTAACCCTCCTACATATTCAGGCCACAATCACTCAAAACATTTTTCACTCCAACTTTCCATCTCCAATTTGGTTTACCCCTTCTCCTTTTCACCTTCACTTCTGATATATATATATCCTCTTTGTTAACCTTTGTCAAACTCTCCTCACTCATTCTCTCCGTATGTCCAAACCATTTCGGCACACCCTCTTCAGCTCTCTCAACCATATTCTTCTTATTACAACACCTCTCTTTTACCCTTTCAGTACTTACTCCATCAATCCACCTCACACAACAAATTGTCCTAAAACATTTCATTTCCAACATATCCAGCTTCGTCTACACACTTTATCTATGGCCCATGCCTGGCATCCGTAAAACATTGTTAGGACTACTTTATCTTGAAACATACGCATTGTCGCCCTCCTAGATAACAACCTTTCTTTCCATACATTCCTCAATGCTTCAAGAACATTTGCCCCCTCACCCATCCTATGACCCACTTCCGCTTCCATGGTTCCATTTGCTCTCATGTCCACTCCCAGGTAACTAAAATTCACTTCCAAATTTTCTCCATTCAAACTCACTCCCCAACTAACCTGTCCCTCTGACCTGCTAAACCTAATAACATTGCTTTGATTCACACTTGCTCTCAACTTCCTCCTCTCTAACACTCACCCAAACTCAGTCACCAACTTCTGGACTTTCTCACTCGAATCTGCTACCAGTACTGTGTCATTAGCTAACAACAACTGACTCACTTCCCAGGTCCCTCATCCCCTACATACAGCATACTCGCCCCTCTCTGCAAAACCTTTGCATTTACCTGCCCCCCCACCCAAACCATAAACAAATTAAACAGCCATGGTGACACCACACACTTCCGCCGAGGACCAATCTTCACTTAGAAACACTGACTCTCATCTCTTCCTACTCTTACACACGCTTTACACTCTTAATTAAAACTTCTCACCGCTTCTAGAAGCTTTCCTCCCACGCTATATATTCATAGGTCCTTCTACAAGGCACCTTTATCAACCCTATCATATTCTTTCTTCAGATTCATAAATGGCACATACAAATCTTTCTTCTTCTCGAATATTTCCTGCACACATTCTTCAAAGCAAACACGTGATCCACATACCCTGTACCACTCCTGAAACTACCTTGTTCCTCTTCAGTGTGATGCCCTGTACATGCCTTCACTTTCTCAATCACCACTCTCCCATACAACTTACAACTTACCAGGTACACTCAACAAACTTATACCTCTGTAGTTCGATACTTACCTTTGTATCCCTTGGCTTTATACAATGGCACTATACATGCATTCCGCCCATCTTCAGACACCTCACCATAATCCATACACACACACTGTAATTCCTAACCAACCAATAAAAAACAAAGTAACCT